>WAAG01034288.1:36101-109505 GCA_013390105.1 Tichodroma muraria
ACCAGTTGTGCTGGAGCAGCTCTACCTCTGAATAAAAGAGCTGTCCCCAGCATTGCTCAATTCAACACTCAGAAAATCCTCAGTTCTGTTGAGTGAAGTGTGTAGCATCCCTTATCTGTTTTGTTCAATCTATTCGTTTCAATTCTTAAACTGAGCTCTTCAGTTCTTCATGTGGGAAGTTTCACTTGCTTCAGTTTATTAATGAATATTCACGCAACGGTGTGTGGTCTAGTTTAGAGGATAAACTTACTTTTGTGTAAGAGAGGGAACTGAAATTACTGACTCCTAAGGAGTCTAAATATCTCCCTAGGAGAAGTGGTTTAAATAACTGAACAAGTAATATGTCATGTTAAACCAGAAAATAGTTGCTAACACTTTGTGTTTTGGCAAAAGAATTAATATTTCTTTTCCTTCGGATGGTAAAACACCATGTATTTTCACTCAGATGTTTTAATAGCAGTGTGGTAGGTTATATCTGCTAAACTTGATAGTATTTCTACTCTAGAAAGACTAGATTAAAATGCTAAATACTAAAATTAAAGCATCTTAATAAAGCAGGAGAAAGACCGTAATGTCTTAAAAAACAAAATACATGAACTTGTCAACAATGAACCTTAAAATAGTCAGACTTTTTTTTGTTCTTCTCTCCTTTTGGTGTTTTGTGGCACTTGATGTGGGAATGCTTTTACTCAGTTTCAGGAACTGTTGGTGTTCAAACACTGTTCAACTATTGTTACAAAAGTCCAGTTCCAGCCCCCAGCGTGCTGATAGCAGATCCAGGGTGACACTGGCTTTGGTTAATGATAAACATAAACAAGAAAAGTGTGAGATGCATACTGTGTGTGAACAGCTCCTCTGACTTCTACAGGAAAAATTACTTTCATTTGCTGTGATCACAAAGAGGGGCTTTCTGCAAACAGATCACTTTCTTTGCTAAGAAGAGGACTTGTTCTTGTAACACATTAACATAAAAAAGAAGCAGAACTTTCCACTTTTTATAGTGTACTTGTAAACCTGAGCAAGTCTCCAGGGGTGCGAGGGGTCAGAGTTAACAGAGAGCTGATCCTGCTGTTCAAAGTACAGATTTCAAGCAGTAGTTTTGTTCTGAGGACTGTTCTATAGCATAGTGGCTTTTAGGGTACAGATAATGTTGCTTCCTGAGCCCACTGTCGCCAGCAGTTTTGATTAGAAAATCTGGAATATGGATCTCAATAGACTACTTTGAGATATGTTCTAATAATTTGAGACTTGAAAGATGAGTATGGTCCTTTTGTAGTCCAAGGTTCTTTGTTAGTACCCAGAAGTAACTAAAAATACAAGGGACTGAAATCCACTCAGCTTTGCTAGTTCTTTTCCCTCCACCTTCATTGTTCATAGAATGTGTCCCATCACTTCTGCCCATCTTCCTGGGCTGCTTAAAGCACAGACTGCCATAGCCTGCAAAATTAATATTTTATTTTGGCCATAGAGGTCTCCCAGGGAGTCTCAAACCATTGTCTGACAGAATTCTGAAATTAAATATTTTATTTAATTGCTATGCTGGAAACTGGTAAAGTATTGAAAGGGGTATCAGTGCTCAAATGAAACATCACAAGGTAATGAGTTGATCCTTTCTCTGTAGAACTTGGTCAGTGCCAAGTATAAAATTGGGACTCGGGTTGCTCAGTACATTCTGTACTTGAAGTTGATTTGGGACAAGTCTGGAGAAGCAGGGTTGGACTGTGCAAAAATCAAATATATATGTCAGTGATTGTTGATATGGAGGGAACTTGACCTTAACACTGCCACAGCACTGGGAGCAGGAAGATAAGGGCTGGGGAGCTTTGAACTTGAGAAGAAAGGCTGAAATGTTGGGTGTAATCAGTGGGAATTTTGGAAGGCAGCATTGCTGGTTAGGTGGCTGAAGAACCCAGTATTTGGAAGTACTGAATTATCCCTGTTTTCAGTGAAAAATGTGGCTTCTTTAAAGCAACTGGCATAAACTTCAATTTTCAACAAAGTACTGTTCCAGTTTCTACCAAGGAGCAGTAATTGTAAATTGTCTGTTTCAGTGTAGACTGATGCACAGTTAAATAAAATGGATATTTATCTTTTTTAAACCCCTGTCATGACCAGGCTGTTTTTAAACAGACTAATTCATTGTGTGCTGAAGCTCAGTATTAAAATTCTGAAATTCTGTGATGAACAAAAGGATTCCATGAGTAAAGCTGTAATGATTCAAACCAAACCCTTCTCTCACTCCTCCAAAGAGCAGTCAGTGCTGTGGTTAGTGGGGCTGTTTTAATCAGTAGTTATGTATTTGACTACATTATATTTCAGAGCACGCACCTGGGCAGTTTTGAAAGCAGCTTATTTTATTTCTTCAGAGCTGTTGTGGAAATCAAGGGACTATTTAGGATTTAAAACTGAGGTTGAAATAATGGATGAAAATACTTCTGCAACTGACTTCCTATTTTAGATGTCAGACTATGGAATTATATCATTTACTGTAGCAGCTCTGTGCTGAGCAACACAAATACATAATCACTTTCTCATTTCTTTCAAGCCTTGGGTATTACTTCCATTGGTTCTGTGGACTGAATTATACGAACTTTAAAAAGCCTTCCAAAAAACAACAACCCACGTTTTTTTTCCTGTTTTAAAGTATATGTTAAAAAAGGCTTCTCTTTGTAGATGAGATCTATAGTACACTACTTACTGAAAATTTCCTGTGGTTCCTCTCTGTCATAGGGTGACTTCTATTTATATTCAGTTTCAGTTGTGCTCTTGAAAGTATATTCAAGGCTACAAAAGGCTTAGTCTCACAGTTGTTATTTTGCAAAGAGCTGTTTAAAATGTCTCTGTAATTGACCCTGACGTACATCTTTCCTGCCTATTGGAAATGCCTTGAATATTTTACTACAGCCTTCCCAGTCAGAGAGGGTGAGTGAATAATGTGTCGTATCTTAAATCCTTGAGATAAATTTATAAAGCTGCGCTGTCATAATAAATTTAATGCTTCAGTTCTGGTGATTCAGGCAATTGATAACAGCAGTAGTTTTCATGGAAATACTGATGTTGAATAACAACAATCTGTTAGAGGAGTCTCCAAGTATTTTAAGTCTTGTGAATATTGAGTCTCTACAACTTAGAGCAGTTCAGACGTAGGTTAGAAAATCACTTGTGAACTTTGCCGTATGTTCTGTCCAGTTGCTTGAAAGTTTGAAGATAGTTTTTTTGGGTTTTTTTTAACAGCTTCTTTTTTGTGTTCTGCATCTTCACCAGAGCTGCCAGACGTGCTGGATGTGGGCTGGCTGTAGCTTTGCAGCTCTTTGCAGTGCTCTGAAGATGTTCCTGCAGGTTGCCAGACCTCTCGGCACATTGCTCTGAGGGCTTGGCCTGTCCTGCCCTATCTGAAAAGCAGCTGCTACTGTGTGTCTGCAAATAACCCTCCTCAGGACACCAGGAGAGCAATTGAATAGTTTTGCCTTTTTTGGCCTAGGTCACCGTTTGTTTAAGGCTATTTTCTCTTGCTGCTCAAGGGCATTGTGGCTTAAATTAGTATTCACATGGTATAATGACACATTTGTGGCTGGTTTTTTGTCCCTTCATATAAACATGCTCGTAAAAACACACATCTAACTCTACAGGCAAAACTATACGATCTTTTGCTGGTTTTAGTGGTTGGAGTTACTCTGAATTTACAGAAAGTCACATGGTGCAAGTTTTCCTAATGTTTGAAGTAGCACTTAATTCTCCTCTTCAGGGTTCTGTTCCACAATTTTCCACTTCAGGGTGTGAGGGGTTGGATGAGCCAAGGCTGTGACACCACTGTAGAGTTTTTCATGATATTATTTCCTAATGTGCATTATTGCTGCTGATTGCATAAGCAGTTCCTGCAGGAATTGCAGCTTATTTTAATTTCACTGCAGGGACACAGATTTCACCTACTGAAATGATCAGCTGTCTTTAGCTAGCTATTCTCCTTTCTTTATTTCTTTTCATTATTTTATAATAATATAGCCAACACTTGAATGCTTGCGGTGTTAAATTACATTAGGAGTGTTCAATCATGTGTTAATTAGCGATATTGACATGCAGAATGTAGAACCCCTCCATGTGAATCAGAAATGTGCCTCATTAATATGCTGTAGCAAGTTAATTTGCACTAAGCCATTTATTTGCAGTAGGCACAAAATGGTAGAGCTTTAGTTTTTCCTTAAAAACTAGGAAAAGCTGGGTAAGAGGAAGTAGGAAGGGAGAAAAATTAATTTTGAGATGTTAGGGATGCTGGAACTCAACTGACAACTGGATTTATCACTGCCATTTTTAGGAGTGTGGTGTTAGCTTTTATCATTGCTGCCTTGGTGTGTCTCAAGCACTTGTTAGTGGATGTTTTGCTGTTTGTGGGTTGTTTGTTTTATTTTTTTTTTCTTCAGTGTTGTCTTTTGCAAAGTAGAAATGTGCATGACAAGATAAACACAACAGAGATCTGTGAAAATTGTAACTGGGATATGGTTTGTGGTTATTCAACAAAACAGCATTACTGGAAAATAAAGCTACTGTGTGATCTGAGGTTAACTTCCAACTCTGAAACATCTGGCAGAATTCAAAGTATAACATTACAAGAGCATATTTGCAGAAGCACGTTATTCTCACAATTGGTGCCAAAGAAAAGGAAAATACAACTTCTTTTAGTTTTCTAAATAAATAGATGTGGATAATGTGATCTTTGGAGAGCAGAGGACTCACTTTGGGCATAGAGAAAACAACTAAAAGACTCTGCAGGACCAGTTGTTCTGAAAAGGGAACTCGATTCACCTTAGCTACGAGTTTTGATTGTTTATAAATATGTCTTCTGAAGTTGATATCTTGCTCTTGAGAATATTTTCCCTTTGCTTTCAAGTGGCCATGTGGTTAGAAAAACAATCCAGTGATTTACAGCTTCTTTCTTGAAGGTTAGGTAGGGGCAAGTCGAAATTGCCAAAGTGTATTGGATACTCAGAAAATGGGAGTATTGCAAAAAGCAGCAATAAGCTGCTGTTGATCTCAGTCATCTGTGCAGATGTTGGAAAGTAATTTTTCTGGCTGATTGGAGGTAAGGGACACTTGGTCAGTAATCTCTCAAACAGCAAAATTCTGACTTTGTCTTGTCATTTCTTTGTAGTTGGAGACAAGGTTCCTGCTGATATAAGAATTACTTCTATCAAATCTACAACTCTAAGGGTAGATCAGTCAATTCTCACAGGTACAGTTTCTGTGACTTTTATGTAATTATGTGCATAATTGAAAGTGCCTTTTCACCATTTATTTGCAATGATCCATTAGAAACAAGCCTGCAGCTATTGAAGTTCTCTGCATTCAAGTGCAGTAAATTTCTGATCTCTAACTTCTAGAGTGGCTGAATGTGTTGCTTCATCATTGGCTTTTGTTTTCCCTTTAGTGGGATGAACATTCTTACTCAGTCTTGTAATGCTTTTTTGGTCTTCCCCTTCCCCCAACAGACACAAGCAATTTGTGGGAAACTAAAATTTAAAAAAAAAATTACGGATTTCTCTTCTAGTTCACGGAGTCTTCTAGGTTTGAACATCGTGTCACCACTCCAATATGAAAGTATGTAAATCTTACTAAATGTCTTCTGCAACAGGAGAGAGCAACTTTTGCAATGCTGGCAGCTTTTAAGCTGCTGCCACTAAAGACTCAGTGCACTCGAGCCTTATTTGCTCAAATTCTGTGCACACACATTCGTGTGTTTTCTGGTATCAGCCCTCAAATGCAGGAGCTATTTTTAGAGCCCTTTTCAGATTTGTTGAAAACAAAACAAAGTAGCAGCACTTCTGAATATAGGAAAGAAGCTGGGAATCAACCAAGCATGCTACAACAGTTTTCTTTCAGCTGGAACATGGAGATCTGTCTGCCTGTTTTGGTAGCATAAATTAATGTTAACTAGCTCTGAATTTTAAAACAGTAAAGTATTCATAGGAAGCCTATTTTTCATCCTTGAATCTGTCTTGAATCTGACTTGAATCTATTTTTCATCCTTGAATCTGACTCCAGAGTTTCTCACCCCAGATCCTGAATACCACGAGACTGATCAAGCTTTACTTATGTTTAGCATAGGAAAATGGATGCACTCCATGCCTGTAAAGCTGTTGGAATAAGTAGAAATAGCCCATCAGAATTCTGTAAAAAGGAACTATTCCTTGCCTTTATTTAGGTAACAGAATTCTTGTTTTAAAGAAAGCCTTTGCTGTTTTCAGCCAAGTTGATGCTTAAGTCTCCTGTGTGATAAAATAGGACTGAGGTCTGAGGTGCTGCTCAACAAAACCCTTTTAAAAGGAGGAAGCTTTGGCTCTCTTGAGCTTACACAAAGTAGTGTAACTCAGTGACTGAAGCTGAGAGCACCACCTTGTGAAATCTGCTTTTAAACTTAAAAGCGATCAAAATCTGCTTTTAAAGAAAAGGAACCTTTCTATACCTGCATGACATGCTTGTAGAAACTGATAAAGAATTTTTGCTAAAAGACAGACATTCAGTTTTCTTGACCAACTAAAATATTTCCTGTTTCACGTAAGCAGTTAAATTAAGAGCTTAAACAATTAAATTAAAACTTGAGGAAAGAATTTTGACATCCTCAAAATTTTAGGGCTGAAGATTATAACTTCTTGATTCCCTCAGGACTCCAGATACAAAATCTCTTCTTAAGACTACCATCTTTATTTTAGGTGAATCTGTGTCTGTTATTAAGCACACGGACCCTGTGCCTGATCCTCGTGCTGTAAATCAAGACAAGAAGAACATGCTCTTTTCTGTAAGTAGTTTGTTTTGAGGTTTTCAAAACATTTATAAAATAACACTGAAGCTGATAAAAATGTGCAAAACTTCAGGTCTTCCCCCAAAAACTTCATGACTTTGCTATATTCTCTGTACACATCTGTTTGTCTCCATACACATTGAACTAAATGCATTAAAAATTAGAATTAACTTTTAATAAAAGCTGTCCTCAGGGGAAGATGCTGGATGAAACTAGTCTGTATGAGGGAAATTATTTTTGTCCTTCACAAAGAAGTCTTGGAGGGTGGAGCACATACACTTCTAGTGTTTCTGCAGTAATTTCCTAAAGTAATAGTTCTTCAGCATGATAAGAGCCCACACAAATTGTGGTGGTGTTTAGCTAAAATCAAGAACTGCCTTTCTGTATAGGAATGAAACAGTTCAAATTTATTTGAAGGAAGGATTAAATATCTTTCAGATAAGAAAATAACTTTTTGGTGGCGGACAGCTTAATTTTACTGTTTCTTTGCATGTTAAATACGTTCACACAGGGAGCCACAGAGAAGATGTCTGTTACTCATAGCAAATAACATTAAATCTGACAAAATAGAGCCCTAATTAAAAAAGAGAGGTGAAACACATTCAGGATTCCAGCTGAAATACATACTGCTTGCTCAGCAGCTGGCTTTGGCTGTGGTGCTTGTGAGAGATCAATACTGACTCGTTTTGAGCCTGTTCTGGGAGCAGAAATTCCATCCTGGAGTGTTGCCTTACATTCACAGGCAGTGTCATCCTCTTCCTCTTTACCCTTTTCCATATCCTGGCTGGAGCACAGTCTGAACTTGTATGAGGTGGTTTGGTTCAAGGGGTCTTGGTGTCTTCGTGGTGTTTTTTTTCTTTTTTTGCTAAATTAAAACCAAACAAAAGAAACTCACCCACAGAACCTGTTTGTAGATTGACTCCAAATTTTCCCTTCCCTTCCTTTACCTCAGGGTACAAACATTGCTGCCGGTAAGGCCATGGGGGTGGTTATTGCAACAGGGGTCAACACTGAGATCGGGAAAATCCGTGACGAGATGGTGGCGACCGAGCAGGAGAGAACCCCCCTGCAGCAGAAGCTGGACGAGTTTGGGGAGCAGCTGTCCAAGGTCATCTCCCTGATCTGCATCGCTGTGTGGATCATCAACATCGGCCACTTCAACGACCCCGTGCACGGCGGCTCCTGGATCCGCGGCGCCATCTACTACTTCAAAATCGCCGTGGCCCTGGCCGTGGCCGCCATCCCTGAGGGCCTGCCCGCTGTCATCACCACCTGCCTGGCACTGGGGACACGCAGGATGGCCAAGAAGAACGCCATCGTGAGGAGCCTCCCCTCCGTGGAGACCTTGGGCTGCACCTCGGTGATTTGTTCCGACAAGACGGGGACGCTGACCACGAACCAGATGTCCGTGTGCAGGGTACGTGCCAGCGGCTGCCTCTGCTGCTCCTTTTCTCCTCAGCCGCTCTCAGGAGTCAGCGTTGCTCAGATTCTCCTGATCCCGGCTCTTTTGGTTCTCGTATCATCAAAATGCTGCTTTATTTTCCTAAGATAAGCCTCCGCTTTGAATTCAGTTTTCCGTTGTGTAGTCTTGAAGGCTTTTGTCTCTTTCCTTATTTAGTTATGGCCAGAAATAGCTGTACCCACATTCACAGAGGAGAAAGTTGTTGGTAAGCAGCTTTCCATTGACTTGTCTGTGAGCCTTTCAGTTTACTGGTAATTCTTTGATTTATGGGATTTATGCCTTTTTTTAGAAAGTTTCACTGTAGAACAGGCTGTGTGTAAGTGTCGAACACTTGCCTCTTCAGTTGAAAAAGACAACAATGGTGGAGAATCTTACTATGAGAACAGGAGATTTGCTGCAGTAACTTTGGTTGTCAAAGGTGTTTTCACTCCTGAGTGGTTCCACCTTTGTTGTGGAAGAAACCAAGAAGGTTGTCTTGCCTTCGGTGGCTTTGCTGGTCTGATGGATTTCACACTGAAACACTGCAGTGTTTTCAGTGTGCAACACTGACTAATCTGGCAGCTTGAGGTGCAGTTGACCCTGTCACCAGCATTGCCAGGGTCATCTTCAATGTTGGTGTATTTTTAGGTAAGCATGAGTTCTGTGCCTCTCCTCCCTTCCCCCTGATAATCTGTCTAGTGTTGGCTAATTTGGGACTTTCGTGGCTGGTCACTTAACATAATTCATGTTCAGTTGCCAGTTTGTGCTTCTGTGTAGGGATTTAATTGGAGAAAACACTGAATTCTTCTGTTTGATAACTTTAGATGTTCAGTGGCACAGCAGCTCCAATGTGAAATGTCCAGAGCCTCGTTACATTGGGTTAGAATTCCAAATGTGTGCATGTTGAGCACTGCACACCAGAGGTGAAAGTTTGTAAGCCCTAAGCACTTTGTTCTCATGTGATTGATGGCTTTTTCTTCCTAATTGGTGGTTGACTTGTTCTACTTCCTTAAGTATCATAGTATTTATACCTAAGAGACACAAAGCAGCTGCTCATCAGTATTCCAGAGGAGGTTACTTGCAGTAGAGTTGCATAACTGCCCTAGTCTTTGCAGGGATTTTTTCATCCTGCAGATGCCAAAAGCAGGAGGCTTCCCTGGTTAACTCATCATTTAAGTTGTGTTTATTTAAAAGCTCAAAATGCTTTGCTCCTTATTTAGGGGGCTAAATGTTTTAGATCTTGTCCAGCACAACTTGGTTCCTTGTTAGCCTCTGACAGATGCAAAAGAACAGTTGAATTGCAGTTTGCAAAAATGTAGCAAAATTCTAATACCTGTAACAATGAGTTTATTTTATTGGGCTTTGTTTTGTGAGGATGCTTGTCTAAAAGGCACAATGAGGGGAGAGAAGGACATTGCTAAAATGTGATGTGACAAAGTGGCCTGTGCTAACCAGTGGATCAGAAGTTCCATTAGGACACACAATCACAAGTGAGAAATTACCTTCTCTAGTGCTACTCCAACAAGCCACGAGAGTAAGACAGCTTCAGGCACTGTGGTTTTTATCTCCATCCTCTCACATGTGATTCTGCCTGCAGCTCTCCTAGAAAGGAAACAAAGGAAAGACTGAGTTGCAGATCTCCTAGAGGTACAACTGCATCCTTCAGACTGGTGTCTGAATTTGAAAATATCATTTCACCAGTGCCAGAAGAGCACTTGAGTTGGCTGATTGGTTTAAACTCCCAGTGTCCCATGTGGTAAAGTGACTTGTAACAGGAAACCAGGACAGGAGACACTTTCACTTAAGGCTGGTTTTAAGAGAAACTGGCAATAGTCTGACTCTTGCTAAAACCTCACCTCTTAGATCTCAGCTTCTCCTATTTGTAGATGCTTTTATTTTGATTTTGGGAGAAATTGTCAGTGTCCAAGCTGACAGTGTCCAGCTGAGCTGCTTTTGACTGTTTCAAAGCAGAGAATTAATTCATGATTTGTGTTACGTGAGAATTAGTTTACACTTAGGAAGAGCTTGGATCTAGTGAGGATTGTCAGGTGGTGTGTGAATGGTCTTCCCAGCTGAAGTGTACACAGTTCCTGTGGTTTTCAGCTCTGTTTTCCAAAGAGATCTGTAGGCAGAAGGGCTGTTCCCTGCACTTTGTGCTTCGGTGTATGGAGCTGTTCAAACACGTGGGATCGAAGTGCACAGCATCAGGTCTTGTCTGGTTTGTTTATTCAGACTGAACTTGCCTCTTGTACCTGCTTGTTTAAGGCCTGCTTAAATCTCTTGCATTAATTATTGTTCAAAGATAGCAACACTTCTAACTCTCTAATTTCAGATGTTTATCCTGGACAGAGTAGAAGGAGACAGCTGCTCTTTGAACGAATTTACTGTAACTGGTTCAACATATGCTCCCATGGGAGAAGTGTAAGTGTTCTGTTCAAGTTAAATATTTGTCTGTTTATGCATTCACTATTACTGTAGTCTAGAAAAGGGATGCATGTAATATTCAATAGTGATTCTTGATAAATGAAAGGTCAGCCAGTGAGAATGCACACTGAAGGGCTGGGGGAAAAGTAATTAACAGGAAAACAAAGGTAAATTGTAGAAAAGTAAACCTTCATAAAACTGAATAGAGTCCCCAGTATTGCAAGTTCCCTTGATAAGCTAAAAATTAGGGGTAGAGAGGATTTATTTTAGTCAGTCTCAGTCCAGTAATATGTCAATATCTCAGTGTTTCTAAATGAGGTTTACTTTTTTAATTTAAAAACTGGGTAAACCTCAGGTGAGGTGATTATTTGCTAATCTGTGATCTCAGTGTTTCCAATTTCCCTGCCTCAGAGAATGGAGAAGTTGTTTTTTCTGAGGCATCTTCTGAATGTGTTGGAGTTACCTCTTAAATTGACAATAAATTCCTGTCCCTGTCCCTCAGTATTTTATTGGTGCATCTCCACTTGAGTTGGTGTGTGTTTGTCCCAGCCTTTGCTATTTGAGCTGCTGTTAAACCCAGTCCTTTAGGAAAGGAATGAGGTTTGGTTTACTTTATCAGCTGCAAGTCTCTATTAGTGAGGTAAGTGGTTCATCCTGAAAACTTCAGGAATTTTTAGGACTCTGCTTCTTGAAGAAAAGCCCCTTTTTACTGGGTTGTTATAGCTCCTTTTACTTGGTCAATCCTCCATGTGTTTTATAAAAATCTTATCAATTCAGTTTTACTTGCAGAGTAGAATTCTGCTGTGGATGAAGTAGAATTTCGTTTCAGTTATTGTAAACATCTCAGCCTTGTGCAGTTTCACTCATGTGCCTCTGACTTCTGCAATCTTGCCCATCTCAATAGTGATTATCTCTGTTTAATTTCCATGGCAGTTAAGACCCTGGTGTTCCCAGCAGCTGGAAATCTTAATTCCCCAGTTCTCTTTTTTGTTTCAAAGCTAATTGCTGTCAAAAGCTTATGCTTTCATTTCAGGAGGCAGCATTTGCTTATAGACAAGGTGACTCCAGACCTTGCAAAACTCCCAGCTATTGCACTTCAGCTGGGCTCACGAGAGCTCCAGATAAACAAAATAATAAAATAGAGTGTGGTGACAGATGTGGGGGATAATGAGAGAGACAGCAATGTTTGTTAATGTGTTGTTTTCACTTGCTGAAGCTGAGGGAACGTGAACAAGTGTGGTAAACTTGCTGCATTTGGGGACACAAAGGATTCTGAGGGAGGGAAATTGCCTCAGAAAGGCTCTTACTGGAGCATAGGGAAACTCAGCTCAACTCCAACCCTTAGGGCTGGTTTATTTCTGCATTTATGGACAGCTTTTAAAGCAGTGGCTTTGGAGGGATTTGAAGTAAGGTGACTGACGTCACCTTGAATTGCAGACTGTCACTGAAAATGAAGTTTGGGGGGTTAAGAGGCAATTAATCCATTGCACTGCCCCAGAGCAGGACCTGCTCCAGATATGAACTATTTCTGACAGGTCTTACTTGGTACTTCAGACACTGTTGGCTTCCACAGCCTATTCAATTTCAGAACCATTAAGTGTTTTTGCACTAAGTCAGTAATTTTTCACTTACTGTTAAAATATATGATAACTAACTCTCCCCTAAGATTCATCCAGAATATAAAATCACAAATATTTCGTACTAAAAACCTCCCACATTTCATATTGATTTATTTTCCAGGGATATTGGGAGAATGTCAAAGTTTGGAGTAATTTTGCCATGTCTCAGCACACTCAGTCTTACTGTAAACTGAGAGCAGAAACCCAATAATAATTAAGACCTGCAGCAAAAAGCTGGCAGATTGCATCTGACCTTCAAATGAGTTCATCTTGAAAAACCTGAAGCTTTAAGGAAAAAAAATTCTTTCTCCAGAACTGATCCCAGCACCTTAGACTCTGCATTTGTTCTTCAGAAACTGTTGATAAGGAACAAAAAACCAAAGTATAAACACACTCTGGTATAACAAGTACTGGATATTGCACTATGCTGGTGGTTCTTTGAGTTCAGAACAGGTGAAAACAGGAAGTTTTGGGTGGGATAGACAAGGTGACAGCCTGAGAGCTGGACTTTAAAGCCACATCTTATGGCTGTAGGATTATATGCCAAATGAAACATTAAAAACTTGCTGGTTTCCTTAAGATTCATTTTGTTCTCGTGTGTGTTACACAACGCTGGAATTTGTTTGCAGTACCACAACTGAACAAAAGCTTACATAATGGGACATGTCATCGTCTGTGTTGTGAATTCTTACAGAGTAATGATCCACATCTTTCCACCATCAGACTTTTCTTCCCCTCCTTCAGAGCTTTAATAAAAGATGTTCTATATTAGCTCTGTCTTGCTAATTTTGCTAGAGGGAAAGTAACAGTATTGAACACTGTCTTGGTTCTTCTGTGCTTGCTGTAGAAGTATGGGAATGTTCCAGAAAAGGAATCAATTCACTGTTTCCAAGTATGAAAACAGAGAAGTTGCTTCTTATTTGGGATGTCAAAATGGTGCCTTACTTCAGGAAAATGTACCTTCCCTCTCTCTGAAGCCTTGAGATATTGATCATTAAGTGTGTATCACTTTAGAAAAGAGCATTTCTTTTCTAGTGGAGTTAGTCTTGTGAAATGACTTCACTTTTCATGGCTTTAGGAGGTTCAGATATAATACACAACAATTGTTAGGAAATTAAAGAGGAAAATCTGCTTTAATGCCTGCCCAGTGCATGCACTTCATGCGTGGAATATGCAGCAGGAAGGCAGCTGAACTCCTCAGGTATCCAGCAATATTCCTCTCCTGCTTGGATCTCCCCTCCAAGCCCTGCACGTGCTCAAACAGTGCCTTCCTGTGCCTCATCTCCGGGCCCTCTCCAGGCTGCTCTGTGACTGTCACTGGAGGAAGTGAGGTTTTGTCACTCAGGGACTGATGTCATCAGTGATCTTCTCATTCCATCCATGATTCTGATCCAAACTTCAGAACTCCCCTTTATCAGTCTTGCTCTTCCCAACAACTTCCATAGTTCCAAGTCCATAACTAATGAGCATTGTACTAAATGGAAATGCAGTAAAGAGGATAAAGAAAATATGAGATGCTAATACTAAATAACTAACTTCAGTCTCCCCCTTTTCTTCCTCTGGAAAGGCATAAAGATGACAAACTCATTAAATGTAGCCAGTATGATGGTCTTGTGGAACTTGCAACGATCTGTGCACTCTGCAATGATTCCTCTTTGGATTACAATGAAGTAAGTTCATATCCCGGAACAGAGGAGAGTGTGGGAATGAGGATAAATGTTCTCATCTGTCTGTGTAATACCTTTCAGTGGTAAATCCCTCTAGCCAAGGGGAGGGGGGGGGAGAGTACTTAGGCCCTCTGAAGTATTAATTCTGAGAATTACTTGTTTGTTGAACACTGAGAACTAAATGCAGCAGCAAGTGTGATCTGTAATTTGGAGATCTTCTGATGCCGCTTTCTTGCTTTGCCTCGCTGCCTTAGGGTTGCTACCAAGTCTCAAAATGTCTTAAATGCTTGATGATAAAATACTGACATTTCTCTCTGCTGCTCTTGAGGGTAAAAGCTTCAAATTCCTACAAATCAAACTCCTCGAAGCTGCTCTTTTGAAATAGTTTTACTTGTTTCATGAGCCACATTAAATCTTGTAAAGGTTGTTTGGTTTGTTTTTCTTCCACTGTGCGTTTGTGACACTTGAGCTTTTGTCTCTGGTAGGTTCCCGGTGAGGTTTAAACTCCTGTGCTTTTGTTTGCTTTGTGTTAACTCAAGGCTAAGGGAGTTTATGAAAAGGTTGGTGAAGCCACAGAGACGGCGCTTACGTGTCTGGTTGAGAAAATGAACGTGTTTGACACGGACCTGAAGGGACTTTCTAGAATCGAACGTGCGAACGCCTGCAACTCGGTGAGTCCCCTTTCACTGGCATTGCTGGGGGAGACAGCTCTGTAGTGTGTATCACCTAAATGCACTTTATGCTTTTTGTTTTAATAAGGTGATAAAACAACTCATGAAGAAAGAATTCACTCTGGAATTCTCAAGGGACAGGAAGTCGATGTCTGTCTATTGTACTCCGAACAAACCGAGCCGCACGTCCATGAGCAAGATGTTTGTTAAGGTCAGTCCCTCACTGCAGAGAGTGAGGGGCTGGAATGGCTGCAGAGTAGCACCATACTTAAAAAATTATGGTGCAGCTAACTGCAGCTTGGAGTGGGAGGAAGGACTTGGTAACTTAAGCAAATGTTTTAAATGAAAACGGATTTATTAAGCTAAATTACTTCTTTTTTTTGCCTCTGCAGGGTGCTCCTGAAGGTGTGATTGACAGATGTACACATGTCCGTGTTGGAAATGCTAAAATACCTTTAACCTCTGGAATTAAGCAGAAAATAATGTCTGTCATTAGAGAATGGGGAACTGGCAGAGACACATTGCGTTGCTTGGCTCTGGCAACCCATGACAATCCTCCCAAAAAAGAGGAAATGAATCTGGAGGACTCCTCAAATTTCATTAACTATGAGGTAAGATCAGTAGCACTTCTCCTTCTCCCAAACTGGAGAATGGTGTCTCCTTCTGTTTGATTATTCCTCAAGGAAGTTACATCTGAGAATTTTCTTTCTGGGTATTTTTAATATCAGACATGACAGTTCCCCACTTGTATGGAGGAAATGCTCAGTCTGAGAAGAGACTTTGTGTTTTAGAAGAAACTGTTGATGGCAAGTAGACAGGCTGCTGCTGCTTGGCTGAAAGCACAAGAAGAAATCAGTTAAGCAGTCCAAAAATTGCCCTGTGGTTTCAGCTATTATGTTTTTTCAGTTTGGCATTGCTGAACTTCAAGACCTTTTGGGGTTTTGTGATGGAACATACCTGCTCTGGGAATGAGGTTCATTTCCCTGCCTCTATGCTGTCAGCTGCAAGGGCTCAGTCCATGATTATCATCTTAGCTGCTCTGTAATTTTCCAATGAAATCTGTATCTGGTATTTAGGAGGAAGGTAGTAACAGCTGCATGAGTTCTTGGCTTGTGCTCTCTCTGCTGCTGGCACTGATGATAAAAATGAAAGACTCAGTGCTTGCAGGTTGAATTTGCAAGGCTGGCAAATAGGGCACATTTTAACTGATAAAATTAGTGCATTTGTAGCAAAATTTGATAATGCAGGACAAGGAGTGATCCCAAATGTCACGACACAGAAGTCAAATGCAGGGAAGACAATTATTTCCCTGCTGCCAGAGGAGGAATCTGCAGGATCTTCCACTAAAACTCGCTGTACCTTGTTTCAGACCAACCTGACATTTGTGGGCTGCGTGGGAATGCTGGATCCCCCGAGGATTGAAGTAGCTTCATCCATAAAGCTGTGCAGACAGGCTGGCATCAGGGTTATTATGATCACTGGTGACAACAAGGGCACGGCTGTGGCCATTTGCCGCCGCATCGGGATCTTTGTGGAGGATGAGGACGTGTCCACCAAAGCCTTCACGGGCCGCGAGTTCGACGAGCTGTCCCTGGCTGCCCAGAGAGATGCCTGTCACCATGCCCGGTGCTTTGCCCGGGTAGAGCCTTCCCACAAATCCAAAATCGTGGAGTTTCTTCAGTCTTTCGATGAGATCACAGCCATGGTAAGTGATGGTTACTTGGTTGGAAAGGCAGATGCCGTTTAAACTCTAATTAGGCCGCCTCAGAGTGGAAAACCCCATTGTGGAAAACACTTGCTTCCATGTTTCCATGCACTTAGTGAGTTTTCAGGATCCAAAACTACACCCAGTGCAAAATTCCTTTCTGGATCTGTATGTTAATGCCCACCTTATTTACTGCTTCATTTCCAACCCCGAATTCTCATTTTAGACTGGTGATGGTGTCAATGATGCCCCTGCACTGAAGAAGGCAGAAATTGGAATTGCCATGGGTTCTGGTACTGCAGTGGCCAAAACTGCTTCTGAAATGGTTTTGGCAGATGACAATTTCTCCACGATTGTGGCTGCTGTGGAAGAAGGACGTGCAATTTATAACAACATGAAACAGTTCATCCGATACCTGATCTCCTCCAATGTTGGGGAAGTTGTTTGGTAGGTCTAAATTTATTTTTTCTTTGAGCTAGAGTAGTGATGATGGAGTCTTCCAGTATTTCTCATTAAGACCAAAGGAGGAGGTTCTTCAGGTAATGGGTCTCTGTGGAAGTTGCATGTTTCTGGCCTGTCCTAGCAAAGAATTGTAGCTTGCCACAAAAGTTGCATGTTGTGTTATTTAGAGTGTTCTAGCTCAGTAGGTAATGCTTTCCAGTTATTTCTATGACTGGAATAATTCTCTGTAGAGAAGGAAAACCAAAACCTTAATCAAACAGTACAAGACCTGGAATTTCAGATAACATAGTCCCAGGCATAGCTTAGATGTTTGTTTAACCTCAGGTTCCAGGAACATGTCTTGTGTTCCTCTGGGAGGAGCAGTGGTGACCCAGCACCACAGAATGCATTGCTGGTGACAAAATGTAAATATTGATCTCCTCACAGTTCTTACATCAAAGGAGACTTTTCCCAGAGTGGGATAAAGCACAGCAACTGTCTTGCCTTGTTTCTTGTTGGCTTTAAGGGCGTCCTTCACATGGCTCTTGCTGCAGCCCCTGTTTCTGTTCTATTTATTCACACGGGCATGGAGCCATGAAAATTACAGGCTCAATAAACTTCTGCAGGGACTAGCAGTAGTCTAGGGAAATGAAGCTCACATTTGAGCCAAAATGTGTCTTTTAGAAAGTGTAGTCTTTATCCATGTGTATGTATATATTTACCCACACAGACAAGTAGAGTGGGGAAAAAACAACCCTAAAATCAAAAGTCTTCAATTTTTTAAGTTATCAGAAGAAGACAGTGCTTCAAAGCTTACATGCCAGTGGTTAGTCTTTGCTCTTGGATATGTGTTTAGTTTTCTGATTGTGAATATTCATCTTGTGGTCTTCAGTGGATAAGAGAGAACAGAAGTGCTGCTGCAGGTTTAGGCTTAAACATTACCGACATGCACAAGAATAAGCTTGTAACTGGTGGGTTTCTTTGTAGTATCTTCTTGACTGCTGCCCTGGGTTTTCCTGAAGCTCTAATTCCTGTTCAGCTGCTGTGGGTAAACCTTGTGACGGATGGTCTCCCTGCCACTGCCCTGGGCTTTAACCCTCCTGATCTTGATATCATGAATAAGCCACCACGCAACCCCAAAGAGCCCCTGATCAGTGGCTGGCTCTTCTTCCGTTACCTGGCTATTGGATGTAAGTACTAATGGCTTTTATTTCCTTAAATAAACTAAGACATGAATTGCAACCTATTTTTTTTTTTTTTNTGGAAGTCTTGAGGCCAAAGTTCAAGTGTGGCAAGTGAGGTCTTGTCTTGCATACAGTTCACAGCGCTGAGAAAAGCTCTTTGTTTTCTTGCAGGTTACGTTGGTGCTGCCACAGTGGGTGCTGCTGCTTGGTGGTTTATTGCTGCTGATGGTGGTCCAAAAGTTTCCTTTTACCAGCTGGTATTTGCTCAGTTTAATATCTTTGGGGGGAAAGGGGAGGTTCCTGCTGCTTTCATACTTGAAATGACTGTACAAACCCGGTAGGTTACGGGAATTTATATAATTTAACAGTTTCAGACTTGTTCCTGTAAAACTTGATCATGATTAATCAGTCTTGCTAGCAAAGCTCAGAGGTGGGATGCCTGAGCTTCTAACAGATTGAAGGACAAATTGTCTTGTAAGTGAAAGCCTGAAGAGGATTTTTCTAAAGCAGGCAAGAGTTCATAAGCACTGGTTTTAGGAGTCACAGTAGAAACTTCCCTTTCTGTAATACTCACTGCTTTTTTCCTAGTTGCCCACTTTACATTTTAAAAGTTAACAAGCTGTGGAAGTGAGTTGACTCTGTTCTGTTGCAGAGCCATTTCCTGCAGTGCAAGGAGGACAATCCAGACTTCTACGGGGTGGACTGCGTGGTGTTTGAGTCCCCGTACCCGATGACAATGGCTCTCTCTGTGCTTGTCACCATAGAGATGTGCAATGCTCTCAACAGGTTCGTATGTCCCAACAGGAAAGACAAGCCTCTGCATAGCTTACCCAAAATCCTGCTTTTTGTGCAATTTGATCCTTGGTGGACAGCTCAGCTAACGAAGAGTGAGTCACATTTCCCTTCTGAGTTCTGCTAGTGCAAACAAACTGACTCTTAGATAACATTTGAGATCTCTTATCATAAGGTGTATTTTTAAGTCTGCCAATTTACTCTGGTATTTTACTAAGCACAAGCAACTGAAATATTTTCCATTATTTTTAATCTAAGCTTAATCAATCAGATTATCCCTCCTATGTTGGTATAAAGTGATATCAAGGAGAACTAAAATAAGAATGCTGAAGATATGGAAAATAGTTTTTCCTGCCCTAAGGGACTGTGAGTTTAGCCAATTAATATTAGATTATAAATGGAAACCACTAAATAGCACAATGTCAAGGGTATTTTTCTTCAAATAGCTTAGAGGTCAGTTAATTTAAAAACAAATAAACTTGAAATACAAGTGCACTAGGGTAGTCCTACATAAAGATACTGCTCTACATCTTCTGGAGGCTCTGGATCTCAGCCTCTTCTCCAGCACAGCCTAAATGCAGATGAAATCAAGAGCCAGCATTAAGAAGGTGCAAGTTCTTGACCCTCTGTCAGTCTTCCACTGAGCTCCAGCAGAAGTGGGTGCACTTGGGGCACTGCTAGACTCAGGGGGATTCTCCCTTAGGCTCTGCCATGTCCACACTTCGCTTTCCCTCCCATGGAGAGGATTTTGGGGTCATAGTGAGAAGAATAGACTGGGTCAGGAACGAGCAGAACACTCAAGACTTGCAAGACTAGACCTGAGGCTGATGGTGACTGCTTTGCTAAGCTGGCTTCCAGGCCATTTTGAAGTTGCAGCATCCAAACCGTGTCCTGGGCTGTTTCCTGCCTGGGATCCCTGTGCTGTGCCAGGCTGCTTTGTGGTTCTCAGAGCTTCCTGTTGGTGTTAGAGTCACACATGAGCCGTGTTTCTGTTGCAGCCTGTCAGAAAACCAGTCCCTGATGAGGATGCCCCCGTGGGAGAACATCTGGCTGGTGGGGGCCATTTGCTTGTCCATGTCCCTCCACTTCCTTATCCTTTATGTGGAACCACTGCCAGTAAGTGCTCATGCCTTACCTTCACCCCTGAACTTCCAGACAGAGCAAAACCTTGTGTGGGGCTCGAGGCCAGGGCTGGAGGGGGAGCTTGGTAACCCCTGGCTTTTCTTTCAGATTATCTTCCAGATCACACCTCTGAACGTGACGCAGTGGCTGATGGTATTGAAAATCTCCCTCCCTGTCATTCTGCTGGATGAAACACTTAAATATGTGGCCCGTAACTACCTGGAACCTGGTAAAGATGATAGTGTGCGGCCTGCCACCAAACCCTGTGCTCTGTCAGCATGCACCGAAGGAGTTTCCTGGCCGTTTGTGTTCATTACTATGCCCCTGGTTATCTGGCTTTACAGCACAGACACTAACTTTAGTGATATGTTCTGGTCTTGACTGACATGGTGACGAGTTTTACATTCAAAGGAGAAAAAGAAAAAAAGTTTAACTTAATTTTTTTATTGTTTAGAGCAACTGTCTATTTCTGCTGAATTTTCACATGAACATATTTGCCGGTGATGGAGGTTTCATAATCTAGATTTTGGTTTTTTGCTTTTTCTGACTTCAGTGGGGGCAATATATTCCTCTTTTATACACAGTTAAAGTGTCCATTGACATGTACAGAGAACTAACACTATTTTATGCAAATATTTTTTTGTAGATGAAAAGCATGTACAGTGTTCTGTTCAATAGTCTATTCATCATGTAAAAAAAAGTAAATTTTTTTTTTGAGCCAGCGGACACTATCAAACTAAATTGGCAGCAGATTTTAGGGAATGAATGTGTGTTGTCTAAAACTAAAAAAGCATGTAACTGTTTGTCTTCTGCATGATCATCCAAACTTAATTTGTCATAAAGTCAGGTTTTGTTCACGAGCAGAACTTTCTGCACTGGGTAGAGAGTCCTGCTCCCTGGGTCAGGATTTCTTCTCGGTCCCCTCTTCCCTCACTCTCGGTTCTTGACTGTCCTTGTTTACACCACTTTCTGTATGAGGTATGCCTGATCTTGCTCGTGCAGAAAATACCATTCCAGGTGCAGCCTGCTGGGGTTCTTCCATACTCTCCACACACATAGGGTTGTTTGGTTTGTTTTAAGGATTATTTATTTGTCTATTGTATTTTATTGTAACAGACCGTACTTTGCCAGTGTTGCCCATTATGCAGGGATAGGGAGGGCTACTTCTGTCTCCTTAAATCTAAAGCCTTTTTAACACACACAATCTGTTTCAATTCAAAAGAGGGTTTAAGTTGGGGTTTTAATACCTTTTTTACACATCAGAGCCTTTCTTTTTCTTTCTTTTTTTTTTTTCCCCCTTTAAAATCAAAATTTGCAATGAGACCTGAAAAAATAACTTGCACTGCATAGCTAGAAATTGGATTTCCTACACTTAGGGCACTAATGCTCAGTTGTATACATGGAGTTACTCTGCTGGCCTGTTGTTAGCCTGACTTGAAGTAACAAGCTCGTGTGTGTTTTTTGTAAAATCTGTAAATAGCACATGACCAAATTGAACATATTGTATAGAACTATTTTTATTTTAATGTGGCACTAACCACCTTCATTATTACGGTAAATGTTAAAGCATGTTTTCAAATTCAGTCCTGTATCAACAATGTGTAAGTCATTAACAGTCCTAACTGTGGTGTTTTTCTCCAATGCCTTCCAACTTTCATCGACTAAAGTGAGTATTTTTCTTCCATTTCACCCTGCCAGTGGTGACTTGCTGTAAAATAGCATATGCTGTATACATGTTGAAGAATAAATAGTAATTTCCTTCATTCCCATGCTGTGTTTTGTCAAACTCTGCTGTGCTACATTATTATCACCACTTTAGACTCTTGTTTTGTGGTCTGAAGCTCAAATTACTGATTCCAAAGGCAAAGCACTTGCTTTTGGTTTAGTGTATTTTAGGGTCTTGTTTTATAGCACCTGGGAGCCTTAGTGCCCCAAGGTCTTACAGCTTTTGGTCTTAAGTTTGAGATAAAATCAGACAGATCTGTAACTTAAGACCCTGACAGCTGTTACCATGAATGTTTAGTGTCCAAAACTCTCTGGTACTCGTGGTCAGTTGCTGGTTTACTCCAAAGCTTTTCCCTGCTCTGAAACAGGGGCCGCTCCTTGGAGCTGAGCACCCTTCCCTGGTCCCTGCAGTGCTCGAAGGCCAGGTGCTGCTCCTGGCAAAACCAGCTCATTATTTGGTATTTGCCATCTGAGAAGGCAAAAGAACAGTCTCAGCTTAACAGGGCAGTCTTTGAAACTTGCCCTGGGGTCACTGTGGCTGTAGAGCAGCAGGTGCTGTTATCTTGTGCTGGCTCAGTCTGCTTTAGTAACCAAATTCAAACAGCTTTGTGATCCCTCTTAGAGGGGAAGGATAGTTCCAGGCTGTGTTCTCTTGGTGCCAGCTGGAATCCAGTGAGCACACATAATTCTCTAGGTTTAAGCTCTCAAGTGGAGAGATGCTCCCTCAGAAGAGAGGCTCCATCAGAAATTCCACTGCATTGTGATACTTTGTTTATAGAGACTTTGACTTGAGTTGATGCTGAAGTGGCTCAGAGGAGCTGACCTGATGATGTAGCAGGTGTGTTGCCAAACTGTGAGCATTCAAATCTCCTCAAATGCCCTTTTTTAGTGTGGAAGAGCCAGACTAAGGTTTTGCGTTCCACAGAACCACTGGCCTGCACCGACCTTTTGCTCTATCACTAACAGATAAGCAGTGTGAGACTCGTCCCTGTTCCTTGAGACAAAAAATAATAGTTCCTGTGATGTAGGATTCCTTGAGATCAAAGCGTGTACCAGTGTGTTATTTGCTGGAAACAAATCAGCAGCTTAGTTCTGTGTGCTCCCACTGCTATTGACAGACATTTCCAGGGCAGGAGTGCCACTGAATCCTTGAACACGGGTTCTGCTGAACCTCAGAGCACCATGTGGTGGCCTTTTTAAAGCCACGTGTCTGGCTGTCACCGTGAATAATTCTGCATCTTGTACAATCCTATTCCTGTCTTTTATGCCACATGATCCTGCAATACACTCCTTTTTCCCTCTCTTAAAAAGCTGAAAGGGAAAATGACTGTCAGTAAGTAGAGTTCAGAATATTCAACACCTTCTCTGTTGGATCTTGATGCTTGTCACGGATTTCCGTAGAGATCTGAGAGCTCCTTCGTGCCCCTGTCTCAGAGGCACTTGGGGTAGGGCCTTGTGTTCCTTGGACTTTGCCTTGAAATCTGGAGGAGTGGTGGGCAAATGGAGATTTTGGGATCCATCCCTACAGGCTCCCGAGCTTTCAGGAACAGTCAGGTTTTACAAGGTGCTCCTACAGAGCCCAAGCAATCTTCATCTGCCTTGTTTTTCTTCTACTTCTCCCAGTCTCGTCCAAGTTTCCCTGCAGAAATGGAGCCATAGTGTTCCCCAAGACCAGCAGCTGCGGATCTCGGGTTGGATGGCAGCTGTGCTGTGCTTTCAGGACATCTGTTCTCCAAGTGCTGTAAATCCCACCCTTGGCTGGTTGGGATTAGACAAATGTTCAGACGTGCCATGAGTTTCCTCCTGGGTGGTGAAGCATCCTGCCCTGGAATCACATCCTTGTGATCCTGGAGCTGGAGTGCTGAGTCTGGGCTTCAGCCCTGGCAGCTGAGCAGGCTGGGGGAGGCTGCAGGAGGAGTCTAAGGAGCTGAGGGCTTTTCTGTCACAGAAAATACAGAACTGCAGTGCAGTTTGTCATTTCTGCAGGAAATGTCTGAACAGAAGTGTTTATCCTTAGCTGTATAGATCCTGTCGTCTTTTGGCCTCAGTTTTTTCAGCTGGAGAAGCCAGGAATGGAGGGCTGTTCAGGACAGACTCATTTGCCAACATCTCAAAGTCAAAACTCATTTGTTTTGTCCCTAATAATTCCTCTCCAACCTCCCCAGTGCTGGGGTTGAAGAAGGTAACTCCTATTGAGCCGTGTTAGCCCAGAGAACGTACAAACAGCAGCCCTTGTTCAAGCAGGCCTAATGCAGAATTCCCCAGGCTTGATCTCCCACTCCATTCTTACAAAATAACTTCATATTTTTTGTTTCTATTTGCTCCCATCTCACCCAGCTTTTTCATCTCTGCTTTTTTTCTGGACTCCTTGGTGCCCTCACACATCACTGCTTATTCTCTACTGTGAGAGGGGTGTGTAAGACCAGGATCAATCATGTGATTGATGCTGCCTTATGCTGGGAACACCAGGAAGGATATTGGCTTGTGCTGGGAACCCACTGGGGTTTGGAATGAGAGCAGCTCCTCCTGTGTTCTGTAGCAAGGAGGATGCTCAGGCAGCTGCAGTCATGCACTGAATTTTTAGACAGGAACTTTTGTCTTTGCAGTGCCTTGGGCTCTCTCTGCTTTCACGTGTGAGCAATCCAAAGTGCTGAGCTACACGAGCTGCTCCTTCTTGCTGGCACCCGAGCAATAAAAATAGTTCATACTTGGTTTCCCAAAACGTTATTGCAAAGAAATGAGTATTGAAAGAGGCTGCAGAAGAACATTTCTATGGGTCTGTCAAAGTGCTCTGAGGCTTGTGTTGGTAGAGAGGCTGTTGGGGAGGTTCCTGGTATGAAACTGAGTTTTTAATCTGATGATAGAATGCAGTACAGCAGTGCGGGCCCGAGACACAGCTCGAGCCCAGAGCTCATGGTACACAGCCCAAGGAGGCTGAATTTGCTGAGATGAAGGGAGGTAAAACCAATACAGAGTCGTCTGTCTCTTGCACCTGTCTTGTTTACTTTTTTGCACTTCTAACCATTAACTGTTTCCCTAATCTCTGCTAATTACATCCTTAATTGCATTAATATGCATTTTCAAATCTTAGCAGGAGAGCCCCAATTTTAGTGTTGAAGCAGTGTTTGGAAGAGCTTCCCTGGAGCTGTGGGGACTCAGAGCAGTCTCTCCAGACACAAGGCTGACCTTGTGCTGTGGGAGAGGTGAAGTACAGCAGGAGCTTTAGGACGTTGTACTCTACCCTTTGCCTACACATTAATCCGTGTAGTTTAATGACTTCTTCAAAGCTTTTCCTACTGCTTCCCAGAACATGCTGCTTGACTTGGAAAAGGGACATTGTTAGGTCACTTTGGGGCCAAAATTGCCATAATGCCTCAACGAAAAAAAAAAACTAAGTGTGTAGTATGGAACTTGAAAGTAAAAATTCCAAAGAAGTGAGAATTGTCTGTTGCCACTGGTCAGGCAGAGAAAGGCAAAAGCTAATTAAACATGTCTTGTTTTCACTGCAGTCTTGAGTAGGAAGTGCTGGCTCTACTGATAATCAAGGGAGCTGGGCCTTAATCCAGAGGATTCTGAGCTTCAAGAACAAAGTAACCTGAGAGTGTCCCTTCAATGACAGAGCAGCCAGTTACCAAACTTAACATTCTTTCTTCTGTCACTGTTGATCTTAGTCTTGCTTGTATAATGATACTTAGCATTCATCCTTTCATTAACTGATGCCTTTTCTTTCTTTCCTTTTCAGCAATACTGGAGTAATCGCTTCCTAAACAATTTTGCAGAAATGTAAGGTTGTTTTGTTGCGTGCATGTGTTTTTAGCAACACATCTACCAAAACTTCTGCATGTATCGTGTAAAGATTCTTTGCTTTCCCTAAAAACAAAACTCATTGTGTTCTCTGTGGAAGAAATGTGTGGTACCATTAGGACTTCATGATACAGATGTACAAACGTGCAATATAGCTTACCGAGTCGGAACTCTCTCCAGAGAAGTTGGGTTTCTGTGCTGCATGGAGAAGAGTTTGGTTGTCCTTGAACAAGAATTGCGGAGCTGTCAGCCAATTTCCATATTCCTGTATGTAAAATGTCAGTTTATACAATGTACAATATCAGATAATGCATGCCTTGGGTTGTAGACGGATCTCTCTCTGTATTGTATCATCCAAACATCCTACTCCAACAGCTTCTGTACAATGCTCTCCTATTTATAAATCCATGGAAACGATTACAGATGAATGTTAAACCGTAAGCCTCCACTTCATAACGTTGGATTTTTTTATCATCTGTGCAAATCAACCTCTTTTGCACTGTAATGTAACTTATTTGAATCTAAGGCAGTAAGACAGATGTTGGTGCAATACAAAATATCGTGATGCATTTATCTAAAAAGCAACAACGACGTAGCCAGTTCCCACAGCTGCATGTGTGACCTTTAGAAGTTGTAAATAAGATCAATTGTCTATTGACATGCTGACAGTAAGGAGCATCACACCTAGTTTCATTTGTATCAGGTAAATAAATTTATTCTACAATACGTGCTCGGCGTGTTATTTGATGCACTTTGTTCCCTGCAGGTCCGTGCGCAGGCACTGCAGCGCGCTCTTATTTTAATGCCAGGATGACACTTCTTAGCACCAACACCATTGCAATCTTTCCTCCTAGAACTATGCAGATGCAGCTGCTCCTCGGCAGTATTGACCTCCTCGCTGGTGTGATTTCCTCTGTCCAGGGGCTTGTGTGTGTGTTTAAGGGACACTGTCAAGTACTTTGATCACTCAGTTTTTTTAAAATGCTCCATTGTTTGTAAAATCCCTCTGAGAAACGTAAAATAAACAGTTCTTTCCCAACTACATCTTTATTTTTTTTTTTTGTCCTTTTCTATTTTTTAAATTGCCCCAGCCTAAAGTAGCTCCTGGTCTCTTCCCTTTCCGTAGGCAAAAGGAAGATGAGCCAAATGTGTTTGCTCCAAACCAGACCACGAGCATCCTGCTGGGAGTGCTTGGCAGTCTGGGTTCTCTCCCTTCCCCAACACGAGCTCACAAGGCTGCTGCTGGGCAAGGCTAGAGCACTCCCAGGGTAAAAGCTGGAATTTCCAAGTGTCCTGTAATGCTCTGCTCCAAAGCCCAAACACCAGATTTTGTTTGGAGTAAGAGACAACTTAGGAATGTGTTGTACATTAAATGTAATGCCTCTTAGCCTCCAGCCCCTGATAGCAGCACCCTGCTGGCAAACAGCCTCATCCAAATGAGGTGACACGTCTGAGACCCTTCAAACGCAGCAATGTGAGGTTTAAAAATACAAGGGTCGAGTTCCCTGGTCCGGCAGCTCTATAGGATGGTGGAGAGTGCGTTAACGCATCGGGCTGAGCTGCTGGTGGCCGCTTCCTACTATGGTAGTGCTGTGCTGGGCAGGCTGAGCTCTGCTGCTCGCCCGGGGCTGTCAGCGCCCGGCTCCGCGCTCCTTTATCTCCCCTGCAGCTCTTCCCGCAGCCGGATTTAGAGCCGGGCCTTGGCACGCAAGGCCCGCGCTGTCAGCACCGCCGCTGCCGCTGCAGGGCTCCCCCAGGCCGAGCTTCTCACGGACACCTGAGCTCGGGGCCGCCGGCGTTCGGCCGGGGCAGCCGCCCCGCGGGCACCTCCTGCCTTTCGCAGCCTCAGCGCGGCTGGGAAAAGGCAGCGTCTCTCAGAGCTCCCCATCGCCGCTGTACCAACGCACCCGAGCGGAGCTCGCTCCAGCCCCGCTGCTCTCCTGCCCCTTTTTTCTGCATGGGGAAATCGACCCCAGCACGGGTGCCAGAAGGAAAGCTCAGCGATGATGGAAGTCGTTATCCAGCAGCCAGCTCGTGCTGCTGTCACGGCGATATGAATCGCGCAGTGATTCAATCACGGCGATATGAAACGTGCAGCTCCACGTCCAGACAGCGCTGAGCAAACTCACACCAACTCACACCTTAAACATTTCTTTAAATGCTGATCTGCAAGTTTAAGCAGAATGAGTCCCCCAGCTGGAGTACAGCCACGTGAGGAGAGCGTGATGCTCAGTGGGTTGCCAAGGTGCTCAGTGCAAGAGTATGTGTTAAGAGATGCTGAAATAAACAGCTTCATCTTCCCCCTCCTCCCCCTCTTCTCCCTGCAAACCCCCAGCTCTAAAGCACCACACGGATGAGCCCAGTGACAGCACACAACAAAGAAACCACTCCCCACAGCTCAAGTTATGAGACATTACGGACATATTATATTAAACTCGAAATACAGAGGGCAGGAAATATCCCTATTTTTACCTCGAGGTGAATTTGAGTATGATTAAAGCCCACATCCACCCCCAGGAGAGTGGGTGAGAAATGGGAGAAGCTCTGAGCACCTGAAGAGGTCTTCTAAAAGATTTCATCCCAACAGTTTATCCACATGGAAGCGCAGAGAAGACTGGACATCACTTTATCAAGCTCCAGGATTTTACCTCACACCTCAAACCATCACCCTATTTGCCACATTGCTGTTTTGATGGGATGATAGGGGAGCAAAAGGAATCTGAACTTCAAACTCACAAAGTCCTTGGCACCTCTGGAAGCTCTTGGAAAGGGAGTCTTGCACAGAGGAAACATCCACTGGGGACCCACACCCCAGACTCATCAAAGCAAAGGCCAGGCTCAAGCCAGTGAGTGAAAACAGAGATTATTCTTTTCTATTTTCTTGTTCCATCAAGTCATAGCCATGGACTGGCCAAAGGGGTTTCCTTAATATATAAATTGTTACACTGAAGTTCCCCAGATGAACATTTTTTTTCCCTAAATTGTCTGCTCCACAATAACTATATTTTATTATCTATTTCCTCCCCAAACACCCAATCTTCTATACATCCTTGCCTCCTCTTGGCCAGCTTCCAAATGACATTTTAACCAACCAAGTATTTAGTTTGAAATCATAGGTTTATACTGAGTTTAAGCCTTCCTAAGGTCACTAAATTTAAGACCCAGGGACACTGCAGATCTGGGGGTTTTAAATATATTTGGTTGAGGGATGTTTGTGTAACTTGAAATGACAATGGCAAAAACAGCCTTGGAGATTTCCTTACCACTGAGATCTAAATGAGGGAATAAGGTCTGCTGAATCAGAAATCCTGCCTGCTTCTGCCCTCGATGGATCGGTTTCCACATCACTGAGCTCCTGAAAAGCAAGGAAGGAAGGATCACCACACAAAGAGGCTTAATGAGGAAGACAGTTACTGAAAGGGAAGAAAAACAAGTACCTAGCTGATCAAAAATGTCTCTGTAATCAGCAGCAGCAGAAAAAGAAGCACCTCAATTCAACAGAGAACATTAATATTGGCCAGCAGTCCTCAGTCCCTCCTTTATTTCTGCTTCACAATTCCAGAATTCCCATGATCTAGAAATCTTCGTAATTAGAAACACTGCCAGTATTGCAGGTGTTATCAGCACATGATAGGAGTAAATGCATTATTTAGGGGCAATTTCTAACCACCCATGAAAGTGTGCTGCTTTTAGACTCTGGTAAATTCAGCCTTTTTGCCCTCACCCAAGTCTATGTACAGTTTGAAGAAATTCTGTCCCATTCCCATCACTTCCTGACAAAGTAGGGAAGAAGTAAAAGTTAGTAATGAAACACGTGACTTAAATTCAAGGATTTCAGACAAACAGGGCACTCTGCCCTTACCCAGCCTCAGACCAGCACCTCAGACACACCAACACTTCACAGTACAACTGGATCACAACAGATTTCTTGCCTCGTGTCCAAACTGTTTCACTTCCATCACTGATCTAACATAGCCTGAAATTCAGTTCTTGGCTTTGTGAGCTCTTCTCAGGTACAGAGCATGTGATTGAGGGAGGGAATGAGGTCAGCTGCTTATTAAGGGCAAATTGTTATACTCCCTGAACTAAATGCCTGTAACTGCACTGGAGAGTACCAGGCCTCTGCAGAACCAGAGATCACATTCTAAAATTAAAGCAGTAATGAAGGCTCATTAATAGGCAAGCAGAATCCCTCTAGAATTCTGAAGTGAGGGCCAAATATATCTCTCTAAACAATCTCAACATGCATGGCACCTCAAAGTTCCACAGGCACAGTGCAACTCTTAGCAGAGATCACACACAGCCACGTAACCCTGACACATCAGGTACTCACCAGGCTTCATCTGCAGACTCTCACAACTTCTCATTTTCAGTAAGAACCGAGTTCTCAGAAAACCGTGAAGCCGTTTTTACAGCGTAAAGCCGTGAGGATACAAATCACTTTTGACAGCCATCTCAAGGTGTTCTGAGCTGTGCCTGGACTTGTTCACTCAAGCTGCACCTAAGGACTCATCTTGAAGTAGTTTTAGTTTCCTGCCTGTTCTAAAAGCAGAGATTATCAGATTATCTACACACACTACAGAACGGTTTCAATAGAACTGTGGCTCTCCAGTTTCCTCTTCTATGTAAATACTTCAGAGAAATGTGTAAAGCCAGTGGTTTCCACCTGAAATGCAGAACCTATTCAAAGGAACCATTAGAAGAAAATGGCTGAAAAATACATCCCATACCTCATATACTCCTCATCACAATTAAATGTAGTCTGTCTTCAGTTTAGTAACACAAACAACTCAATTTTTATCCACAGCAGAGGTTTGGAATACAACTAGAAAAAGCTAATGCAGCTACCCAGCTTTCAGCTGCAGAATATGTCTGGTGAATGCTGAGTGTGAGGAGAAAGCAAAGCTTTTTTATACAAAAAAAGATGCTTTGGATATGCTTGCACGTTTTTTCTGTTATGAGACATGTGATGAGCTGAAATCCATTCACTGCATCCCACAGCAATGGCAAAGAGATGAACAGGACGAGGCCTCTCCTCTGCCAGGAAGTCATTAATGCAGTATTTGCCCTCCCTGAGATGCTCACATTTGGTGCATCTGCTTACTGGAAGAGCAGGAGCAGCTTATGCCAATCCAACTGCCACGACAGCTTTGCTTTGCTGTTCCTCCCCTATCACCTTCAAATAACCATAACTCAGTTTGGTGTTTTGGAAACTCTAAAGCCCACAGAATTCCAGAGAGAACAGACAAGCAGCTGTTTTCTTTTCTTAAATGGATGAACTATTGGACTCCTCCTCTGTAAGCCATGACATACCAGAACATTTCCAAAACAGACAATAATCTGCCTCTTTTGTTGTGCATTTTTGATACAACATCACAGAGGGATATTTTACCCTTATCTGCCTTTCAGGGAGAAGCTTCTTTTCCATGTCATGTATTTATAACAAACAGCCATTTGTCCTCCAACTGATACTCAAAACTATTTTTTTTAGCTTTCTAAAAAGTCTGTGTGCTCCAGCATACCTGTGGTAACAAAATAAATACAAAGGGAATTAAACTCTCAATATAAAGATGAAAAAACCACACTTTGGTAAAGACTAAGGAAACCAGAACTGTAAGAAAAGTAAGTAATTCCTCTTCCCACACATCAAGCCCACAGAACTGCAACAGTTTCTAGATTACCCAAAGCAGTTCACCCTTGAAATGCTGAGGTTGGGAATTTGTACATGAAGCAATTTTGCCTCAAAAGGTGAGGGGAAAAGAGATGAATTCAAAAATTACCTGACAAAACCAGGAAATATATAAACATGGAAAAAAACAGGACGATATGTGTATTTGTATAATTTAACATTTCTCCAGCAGTGCAAGGGAAGGGGGATGGATTCTTTTTATAGCATTTTAAATGTCAGTGCTGTACACAGAATGTAAAGTGCTTTGAGTCACTGCTGCAAAACCTTCCAGGAACATACTGAAATAAAACTAAACTGCATTTTAAAATAAATGCTCATGTACAGACTTTAAGTGATTGCAGGGTTTAGTAAGGGTTGAAGAAATTACTTTAATTCTCCACCACTGGCTCAATCCTGTACACAGAGAAATCAGTCAGCTACAAAATGTGTCCTGCAAGTCCAAGGTGCCTATTGTCTCAAATTCATCCCGGACAGCACAGGTAATGCCCTAGAAAAAGACAAATTAATTCAACAAACACAGCAAAAGAAAAGTGCTGCTTTCAGCCACACTCAAGTAGCTCCGCCAGACTTCACTGGGAGCAGCTCCCCCACACTCAAATGGCTGCATACAAATGAGCAAGACCTTTCCCACAAAGGAGTACAAACCACTGTATTTACAACTTGCCCAAGCACACTTAGCCCTGGACAGAACTCAGATGTTGTTTTCATCCCAAACAACAGGCTCATTACACACCTCAGATTCTGATGGTTTTAGTTTTAGCAGGAATTTTTCAAAATGAAAGTTGCAAATAACCTCGGATGCAGTTAGTCCCTTACACTTAATAAATAAGAAGCATCAAGATTCTCCATAGTACTGAGATGCACAGAACTATTAATTGATTTCAGAGTCTATTAAAAAAAAACAACGAAAAAGTCCTTTGTTACTGAAAAAACCCCATGGTTTCTGTTCTTCTAAGAAGAGTGGCCCTAGTGGTGCGTTCAAGTGCCAAGACAAGCAGCAGGAGGCTTTTACTGCATCCCAAACCACTGCTCTTGATCTGCCCACTGAGCTGCTTCACTGTCACTGCCTTCCAAGTCCCCCTCTTCTCCACTTCCCTCCATGTCATCCACATCTTCCTCCTGGGTGGCATCTGTTGGACTTTCCTCTTTTTCCATTTTCTGCAATCCTTCCAGTGACTTCTGATCGTTTGGATCCAAACTGCAGAAAGGAAGAAAAATACAGCGTAATCTTGAAATTTTTTTCTCTTTGTGGCCTCAGTGTAAAGAGTAACAACAAAATCTCATCCTGTTGTCTGTACTTCCTGTTTAACATCATCAGGAAGCTTATTTTAGATGATGATGCAACTTCCCCTTGAGCTGCTGTAACAGTGAGTCTTAAATCTCTTTATAAAACTGTTCTGATCCCCAAGAATGCGTTTATCTAAACATCCCACTCTTCCAGAAAACTTGGTCACCTCTCCCAACAATACTAATTATAAAGTAACATGAAAGCAGTAAAAATGTAAATGACTCTGACTAAATATAATCTATGCAGGCAAAAACCAGCTGACCCATTTAAGCTATGCAAGTTTGCAGCGGACATAATGTGCTCGATTAAAGGCAAATTGATGATGTTGCAATCAAAACATGGGAATATTTAACAAAGTAACACCCTAAAATAGCATTTAGATTATGTTAAGTTGAATCATACTATTTAAATTTATCAAACAGCTCATTTTTATATGCACCTTCTAGTGCAGAGGAATGGATCCTAAAGTCTGACTATAAAATAATTAATAACTATAAATAATTCCATGACTTAATCCTTTTGTTAGTCAAGGAATCACAAGCCTAGTGACATATTTAGCATTAATACAGTCCCTACATTTTGCACTTCTCAGTTCGAAGTCTAAAGACCAACCAATTCATGAACAGGGTGTCATTTGTGTGGTTTTGCTTGTTCTAAGGGAGAATGATACAAAGCCACCTCTGATTCTCATCCTAATCAATTAGTAGCTCATCTTTTTACTCAGAGAAACTCTTTATTGGTTCTTATAAACCTCCTGCAGCCTCAGGGTGTGCTTTACCTCAGGGCTATGCTGTACTGGTCCATGGCTTCCTGGTACTCGTTGACAGCCACCAGGAAGTCCCCCAGGATGCGGTGCAGGACACAGTCGCTCTGGTTGGCCAGGGCATTCCTCAGCAAAGCAATCCCATCTTCATACTTCTGCTCTCTACCTGCTCGCAGGCAAAACTACTGTTTTAATCAATAGTTGAGACAAATCTATAAAAAGTCACAGTGTTCACAGTCTTCCCAACACAAAGCTATTTGTCACTCTAGACCTGACAGCAGGGAGGACAGCAGCGCCCTACTTCTTGCAAGACAACTCTAAACTATGATTCTTTGTTGCAATAGCTGTTACCTTCACAATTACATCTACTTTGAAGTCAAAACATTTTGTTTGCAATTGCTTTAAGTGTAATATCAGCTGCTGGATGCAATTAATTCCTGTGATTTTTTTCTTTCAGGATAGAACTGATAAACAAACCCCTGGACTGCATCATCACTGTTACATCCTTCCCATCGACGTGGCCCCAGAACACCCTTCCATGTACAAGGGTATCTTTAAACAAATCAACACGGGGGGAAAAGGAACTTACTGAGAAGTTCTGCTTTCTTTACCACAGCTTTAATATAGTCAGGTCTTTGTGTGAGAGCTTTGTCCAGCAACGTTTTTGCTTTTTCCTGCGTGACTGGGTCCTCCAGGCAGACTGTGGCCAGCAGGGTGAGGGTCTGTGCATTAGCCCCCAGGGTTTTGTACACGTTGTTTGCCATCACCATGGCCTCACGGATGCTGTTGGACGCCAGGTAACACTCGATGAGGCCTGGTGATGTCAGATGGAAACACTTCAGGGTTTGAGTCAGCACCACAGGCACTCACCCCTCCATTATTATTTGCACTTAGTAGCACTCAGGTGCTGAACAGCTGACACTCCAATAAGCAAATACAAATTGCAATTGAGAAAGTGAATCTGTGCACATCAACATACTCATTCTACAGATAACTGACTTGATGTTTATTAATGGGCAGGCACTGAAAAAAACCCCCAACCCTAAGAACACCTAATCTAACGCTTTTGTCCAATTCCAATACTGAGAGAATTAATACTTCACCTGGACTCTTCACTACTTGAAGCTGCTGTTGAGATCAACAAGGTTTAAATATTTCAACAAATATGACAAAACAAAGCTCCCAGCAGAACCAACCATCAGTTAACGTCATCATCCAAAAGTGAGCTGCTCAAAACACCCAAGTTTGTTTACCTCCAGATTAAACAAAACAAAAACCAAGAAAACCCCTTTTTGAAAATCATTCTTACAAACCCACGAACGTCCTCTCGAACCTCTCGCCTGATCACACCATAGGTTCTGAGGTAATAACTATTCACTAGAAAGCCAACAGGGGGAAAGAACTGCTGCCCATTCCCTTGCCTCATCATCAGCATGACACCAACACTCACAGAGGGCAGCTGCTCGCAGCTGCCCATGGCTCACCCTCGTAGCAGTCGAGGCGGCAGGGCGCGAGCCGGATGGCCTCACGGAAGTGGATGATGGCCTCCTGCACCCGGCCCATGTTGCGCAGAGCAGCTCCCTTCAGCAGCAGGGCTTGGACACTGTTGCTGTTCAGCTGGATAGCTTTGGCTCCCAAGTATAAGGCACGGGAGTATCGTTTGCTGTAGAAACTGTGACACCTACAGAAAAAGGAGAGGGATTGTAAACACGCGCTGCTTGCGGTGCCTGTGCGTAGTCATGGGGGGTTTTGGACTTCTTGCATTTTAAGAAAAAAAACTTCTTCAGAAATTTAAAAAAACAAACAGTATAAATACTAAAACTGTTACTATTTAATATATTGTTGGTATTGCACAGGTGTGTAAATCTAAGAGATTTAACACACAAAAAACAAACACAACAGATATTTACAGAGAGCTAATGTAAGTCACCCAAGAAGGGAACAGATAGGAAAGAAAAGCTCCTTCTTAACAGAACAAGCTGAACCCACTACATCAGCTGTAACCCACCACATTCAGCAAATTGAGAACTGAGGTAAGAAAGGAAACAACTCACCCAGATACCACCCAGGGCTCTGCGTGTTGGTCAGAAATATTGAAGAGCCGGCAGCCCAAGTTCTCCACATCCTCCAGCCGACCCTCGCGCGCCAATAAATAACCATAAACATCCATTCCTAAAGAGACACGTTGGGGGATCAACCCTCAAGAAATGGAAAGTTCATTCACAAGAAAAAAAAGCCACAAAACCCACAAACACATAGTTTAAACCGTGCAGCTGCCTGGAAAGGTTCAAGACATGCAGCTTCTGAATGTCAATTCTGAACTGAAAGCTGGGTAAACAATATACAACATTCCACTGCATGTAGCTGTTACTCTTCAGGTCAACCATCTCTCAGGATTTACTCACCTTTTATTAGGTAAGGATCCAGCATTTGTGCTTGTTCAAATTTTAAGATAGAGTTTTTATTATCTCCAGCTCTGAAGTACAGGTCTGCTAAGCTCCCCAGCAAGTCCACATTATCTCTCAGCAACGACTTCTTCTCTAAAGAGCTTAAAGGTAAAAAAATGCCTGTTATTTATAAATGAGATTTTGAATGTCATTATACATAAGAATTTATATATGATTTGATTGCACCACAATCTTTCAACTCTTACCAAATGGTGTTTATTGCTCTGGTGTTGTCTCCAGTATGCACAAAGGCATATGCCTTGATCCACACGGAGAGCCAATCCAAGTTGGGAATGCTCTGGATTACGTTGATGGTCATGGAGGCCACTTCTGCTCCCTTCACCGACAGCGAGAGCAAGCCTGTTTAGAGGGGTTCATACATCAATCTCAGCCACAAAAACTGCTTTTGATACATATTGTCTGAGGAAGACAGCAGAAACTCCATCCCTTAACAAGCACTAACAGCTGGTTACAGGGTTTGGTACAAGTTCCATAATGTGGGTATGACATGCAAATGCAAGACAGTTACAGAAGCATAAATTAAAATTTTAACACATCTGAACACTGCAGTGCTCACGGAGTGCAGACACCCACCTAGGATGGCATCCAGGGCCAAGGGGCACTGCCTCAGCACCTCCTTGTAGCTCGTCACCGAGGAGCGCTCCTGGCCTGCTTTCTTGTAGAGATTTGCCAGCATCATATTGATCTGCAGACAACAGAAATGTGAGGACAGTCAAGTGTGAGGAAGGAGAAAGAATCACTAAGAAAGGTCACAACTCTGTCTTCAAGCCTGCCTGCCTCTGTTCTGTGCAGAAGACAAAATAACCTGCATTTCTGAGAACACTCTAAGGTACCATATAGTACAAAATGAAAACTGGTGCACCTTGAAATCTGTGTTTTGCTTCAAAGAAGTCAAAAGAGGGGCAAGTGCTCGTACACAATGCCAAGAAGGATCTGTATATCCATTAATCAGTCCCTTCCAGCAATCTCTCTGTATCCATGGAAATGTTTGAATTAATTTGGCAAGAGAGAAAATTTCCATTCAGCTTCTGAATGAAGCCATGATTGACCAAAGAACAGAAATTATCTGAGCTCCTCACAACACAAGTAGCTGGTTTCTGCTGCAGCATTTTCATTTACTGGTCTATACAGGCAAAAAGTTTGCTTTTCTCAATCTTTCCTCCTTTTTCTGTCCTGCAAGTTGGTCAGAACACTCTGACATTAACTGGAGTTTAAGCCATGTACACTTTTAGGACAATTTAACATGAAACACAGTTGACTGATCTGATGAGGTAATCTTTTAAGCCCTTCTGAGTAACAGAGCCAGCGAGCAAAGACTCCACAGATTTGGCACTGCAGACCACAAAGGGAACTAAACATTTAACATTATCTAAACTGTTGTTGAAAAGGATTAAAATATTTTAAAAGATGGAGCACTAGCAAACCTTCTACTTGTCAAAGTCTCCAGTCTTTCAAGGATTTGGCATTGCTCCAACTATACAAGAAGTTAATAAAGATGCACAAAAACATTTAACTCCTTTAATTTTTTCTTTAAATTCTCTCTAAAAGAGGAAATACAAAATTGGTATGATTTAAGAAAAAAGGGTCCAAATCAGCTAATTTAAAATTAGGAAATGCTACAAAACAATATTTAACTAATGAAAAAGACATAATGCCATTAAACCTATATACTATATTTTGCCCTAGAGATACACTGACCAAGAAACTGTGACAAAAACCTGCCAGAACTCACCTTTGGAGTCCTCTGCCTGGAAGGAATCCCATCAAGAATAGCAATGGCATCTTTATCTTGCTTCAGCATTGTGTAACATTCAGCCATCTTGTATTTCACTTCAATTTCTGATGGTAAACACTGAAACAAAAAAGAAATATTTAAATACAATGTTGGTTTAATCAGGTACGAAACTTTTAATAAGGTTTCCTCATAAATATTTATACTGTGTTGAAAACTATCTGGTGCATGTAAGTTAACAATGCAACTCACTGCTAGTTCGTATTGTTCTTGTCTTCAAATTAAAAAAGTAATGAAGTACACATACAGAAAAATTTCATGTTGGAGACCATTTTAAATTTTGCGTTAGAGAACACCACAGATATTATCGAACTAATTAGCCTTAAATGTCAGGTTTATCTGGCGTGACAAATGCACAATCTAAGGTATTTAACAGAGATGTAAAGGTGATGCTCAGGGATGTGGTTAGTGATGGACTTGGCAGGGACTCAATCTTAAGGATCTTTTCCAGCCTCAGTGACTCTGTGAATATTGAGTCAGCAACATTAAGTGGAAGGGAGAATGTGACCACTTGATGCAGCACATTATCAGTTCTTAAATACCTGGCTTTGGGGTGTTGATGCAGCATTCCCAGTAGAAGGTCTGACTTTGGACGTTTTACTTAAGGCTTTTTTCTGCTGTAAGGCCATCGTGTACTTGCTGACAGCATTCCTGTATTCCTTGTCATGGAAGAGGGAGTCTGCATGATAGACAAGGAGCTGGTACTTCTGAGAGGGAGAGAACAGTTCCCTAGAAGAAATGCAGACAGAAAGGCTGAGATCAGCTGGCTGCACAAGAATCAAAACCTTACAGACCCAAAGTATTTGTAGCTTTCGTTTGTTTGGCTTCAACTTGCAACTGCTGCAGCTTCTTTACTACACTGGAAGGACCATTGAGTAACAGCACTGACTCCTCACACAGGGGTTATCTCACCAATTTCTTTTATCTGTAAACAAACAAATCCAACAGCCACTCCTGACACCTCACCAGCAACAGCAGCTCAATGTTTGGTGGCTTGGCCACTGCCCCCATCCTTTCTATAGTAAGCCACAGACTGTCAATGTCCATTACACTGCATCAACTTTCTCCTAGGATTTATTCCCCTTTTATTAGGTAAGGATCCAGCATTTGGTCAGTTCAAATTTCAGAACAGAGTTTTGTCTGAATGGACTCAAGTTTAAAAGGCAACCCAGCTCTTTGTACAGCTGTTCTGGTCCTAATCCCTATTACCACATTATACAGACTCCCTTTATAAAACACTCTTTGTGTGTGTGCAGACCAAATGACCCAACTGTAGTCTTCCAGGACCTGAAGGGAGCCAACAAAAACCATGGACAGACCCAATTTACAAGGACCTGGAGTTCCAGGACAAAGGGGAATGGCTTCACACTGACAGAGGGCAGGTTTAGATTGGATATTAGGAAAAATTCTTCCCTGCGAGGGTGGGCAGGCCCTGGCACAGGCTGCCCAGAGAAGCTGTGGCTGCCCCATCCCTGGAAGTGTCCAAGGCCAGGCTGGACAGGACTTGGAGCAACCTGGGATAGTGGAAGGTGTCCCTGCCCAAGGCAGGAGGAATGAGACAAAACAATCTTCAAGGTCCCTTCAGTGATTCTGTGATACTCTGGCAGGACACCCGTGTTATAGCGGGCACGCCAAAGGGACTGACAACCGAACCGAGACGGGCTCCATCCCCGGCAGGGACAGAGACAGGACAGGGAAAGGGACTGGGACAGGACAGGGACAGNACTGCCCGCGCGGGCCGACAGGCGCGCGGAGGGCAGCCCGCGCCGAGGACCCCCCGCGGCGGCGGGAACGGGCGTGAGGGGAGCGCGGGGCTCCGCTGTGAGGGGATCCGCTGCCCTGCGGGTGCTCTGGTGCGAGACACGCACTGCCCGTGCCTCCAGAGCTCCCGAGTCTGCCGCTTGATCCTTATGCGAATACGCCGATGTTTGCTGCAGCTAAATGTGACTGAGGTCTCTGGCATAACGACACTCCTGCCTATAAAAATTTGAAAGACCTTTCAAAAGCTACATTTCTTCTGGGAAATGCCTCACTAGGCCTACCGTTAACTGCAAGGATAGACTGAGTGATTAATCATAAACTTTATTTTCCCACGTTTATTACAAAAAAACGTTTTAAAGTATGGCTATCCTATTCCTAGAAATGGAATCAGTGAGAACTTTCTGTTTGGACATGCCATCACTGCAACTGGAAGAGGAACACAGCTCTCAGCAGACAAATACACCAGGCAGCAAAACATCACCAGCACCGGCCTTCAGGTAACACTAAAAGTGTGTTGGTGCTGTGTGGTGACTGTGACATGAGTCCTGCCATGAAGGAACAAAACCTGAATAAAAATAGTTTTGTGTTCTTCCAGAAATCATCAGAACAGCCGCTTTTCACCGGTTTGTGGGTGTCTGAATGCGCCATCAGGAAGGCAGCCATAGACCCAGCTGTGTGGGATCTGCCAGTGTTACCCTGTAAAGGTATTTTGGGATCACAGCTCTGGGGAGACAGACTGCTAAATAAACAGGTAAATGGCTGCGAACTGCAGGCCCTGTATTAATCCCAGTTTTCAGTGAGAATGATTCACTTCCTACTGATGAACGTTGCACAATAATCATGGGATCACAGAATGCTTTGGGTTGGAGGGGACCTTAAAAATCATTCCACCCATGGGCAGGGACACCTTCCACTATCCCAGGTTGCTCCAAGTCCTGTCCAGGCTGGCCTTGGACACTTCCAGGCATGGGGCAGCCACGGCTTCTCTGGGCAGCCTGTGCCAGGGCCTGCCCACCCTCGCAGGGAAGAATTTTTCCTAATATCCAATCTAAACCTGCCCTCTGTCAGTGTAAAGCCATTCCCCTTTGTCCGGGAACTCCAGGCTCTTGTTGGCACCCTTCAAGTCCTGGAAGGCCCCAATTAGGTCACCCCAAAGCCTTTCACAAAAACAAAACAAAAAAAACCCTCTTTGATTTCTTTGAAGGCGGTCCATAAGACACACAGTAGTTACCATGTTAATTACAAGCGAATTTTATTGAAAACAAGGTAAAAATCACTGCACTGGACAACACAGCGTGAGAGGTCTGTTTTCCCTGGACATACAACACCCAGACTCCAGCCAGCAGAGCAATGACACAGCTCCCCTGCCCCACAGCCAAGCCCATTTCTTCTCTTAAATACAAGCCCTGTTTTAAATGCTGTAGCCACGATTACTAAGCAGCTTGCATCTGAAACAGCACTTTAGAAATCACTTATTAAGCACCAGCTTAATAATATTTGCTTACACAACTTATCTTTTTGCTCACCCTCCCTCTATCACTCATTGACACGTTTGGTTTTTTCTTTTTTTTTTTTACTTCATAAGCACTTAATTCTTCCTTGGTACAAAATGTATCCAAAACAAAGGCAAAAGACTTGAACATCTTGCTGTGGAAATGCTTAAAGTTGTTGCTGCTTTGCTTCACTGCCCAGGGCCTGAGAGACTCTTGTTCATGAACTGCCTCTTCACAAAGCAGATCCACCACTGCAGAAGGAAATAAAGAGTCAGAAAATCTGCAGAAGTGGTTTCCATTGACTTTAAAGTATTCAACCTCTGACACACAACAAATACTAAGGCTCCAGTTTTACACATAGTTCTCCACACTGGTTTCTACTGGAATTGAGGTGAACAAGACAATAGGAACGGACACAGTGAGCTCGTATTACAGGACTTTGAATTAAAACAGAAAATTCTACTTTTTCTTATGTTACTTTTATTATATTTTATTCCAGTACAATCATAAATGAGGGATGCATCATGAAGCTATGCCTTTGAAACTAAATTAGCCTAAGTAATTTCGACATTAAATGCAGTCACATTTGCACATGAAGCATGTGAACACTCAGGAGGTGACTCATTCATTGATTAGCGATTTTTTTCAATCTGGACATGAGGCAAAACAATCAACTTCAAAGCAGCTCTCAAATCAGAGCTGCCTGGGAAGAGAAACAGCACCTCTCGTGCTTGTGAACTCCCTTTGCAACCCCAGCCAAGAGCAGATGTGCAGTGCTTTGAAGAGGTGAACCAGACACCTCTTATTACTGCCCTGCTTTTGAAACTAACCCAAACAGGCATTCACTGTCATACCACATTAGATTAAATGTACTGATAACTTGCAGCTGCCATTTCACTGTAAAATCAGACAGGCTGGGCTGAAGTTACCCACCCCTGACCCTCACCCCACCATCTCACTTCTCTCCACACGTGGCTGAAAAAACACCCCCAGCCTGTCATTAACTGTGTGGTGATGGCACTGAACTCTTACCTTGCTTGGCTTGTCACTCTGGGGATCAAACACTTTGTCACAAAGGCGAAGGCCGGTTTCTTGCCTCAGCTGCTGCAGGTAGGCCCTCATCACCTCTGAAAGCAGCACAGCAAAACCACGGTGAACTGGGCAGCACCAACTCAAACTGGATTTAACAGGGAGGCATCAGACATCACTGCTTAAAGCAGAGAGAGAGTTTCACATCTGCAGGGATTTCCAGCTGGCTGAGTTGATTTGCCCAGTTTACCTATGGTACCAGGGGAATCCTCAAGGTCAGAAAATCCAGCTTGTGCTGCCCTCAGGAGATTTAGATTTAACAGTAATTTTTCTAACTGCAGTCACAACAGTGCAGTTAATAAAGTGTGACCCTCAGAGGCCCTGGGTCAGCCTTACCTTCCTCCTGCTTGTTGGCAGGTTTGGCGTAAATGGCGTTAAGTGGAAAGCCAGGCTCCCCTGGGATTGGGAAGTTAGTGATTCCTAGTGTGTACATTTCCTTCTCTCCCTGGCCTTTGGAGTTACACTGGAAGAACCAGGCAAACAACGGGTTAGCAGTTACGAACAAAAGCTGACAGAGCATTAGACCCAAATATTTTATAAATCTGGAACATGAAAACTCATCAAGAAGAGCAACACAGCACATCCACAGCCTTGGAGTATTTGAGGCTGTGACAACTGGGACTGAGGTGAACAGGATTATTTGTTCCCCTGGAAGGAGAATATCAGGAAATCCTTTCCTTAGAACAATCCTCAGAACAGACTGTTTTCCACCTGCACAGAAATTCAGTCTTCTTACCTTTTGCAGCTTTTTCAGGCACTCAGAAATGTAGAGGGTCACATAGATCAGTGTCCTGTCAGCCTCATTCTGCAAAACAAAAGCAGGAACTCTTAGATTACAGGACTTTGTGGAACTGATAAGGTCTGAAACAGGAATGAAATTCAAGCCATTTTGGGCTATAGTTTCCCCATAAGAGAGAGATTTGCAATTCATGACATTTACCCAACTTTAAGTGGAAGGGGAATTTTTGTGATCTTCTAGAATTGTTTCCTTGAAAATAAATTTATATTCACAGCATCAGCCCTCCAAAGAACTAGAATATGCTCAGTATCTCAAAAAATTACCTTAATTTCATAATTTTTGAAGAAAACATTAGCTTTGAAGTAGTAGATGGCTTCATCTATAATATCTGTGTCCTTAGCTAATAAAAAAGAGATACAAGAGTTAAACAGTGCACTGTTACACTACACTTGTCATAACATTTACTCGCTGAAATACATAAATAAGGATTATTGCAAAAGCAAAACCATGGTATTTACAAAAAGCAGAAGTCAGCACCATGTAACAGAAAACTTCTGAAACACCATGAGTTCAGACTCTAATATCTTCTACTCCCTTCTCCTTCTCCTGTGATATGTCACTTCACTAAGAGCAGTAATTCAGCAATTCCCCACTTTTCTACCGCTTTTGAGTAACTTGTCAGAGTTTTAACATCGTTAAAAGGATAGAAAAAATATTTTTGGAGAAAGCATACCAACACAATCACTCGGATTCCATTATCCTCTTCAAATAAAGGAGGGGAGCAGAACACAGTGACAATCTGACTTTTGCTACCATCCAAGTCTGCTTAAATCCAGAAACACTTCCTTTACATTTCCCTTTTCAAACTGAACCACATTTCTGGGGAATGCCATGCCTGGGAAGTTCAGGTGTTGAAGGGGATCTGTACCCAGCTGCCTGTGGGCCCTGTTGGGGTGCCTGGAACTTCATTCATTTCAGGTTTTGAAGCCCCAGACCCTAAAGTGCTGCTGTCCCTCAGAGCAGCCGAGCGTCGCCAGCCGCAGCCCAAAGCGCGAGTTCTCTGTAGCTAAACCCCCACTTCCTCTGACACCTCACACCACCACAGCCTCCTCCAAACCCTGCTCAGGAGCACAGGGGGACACAGGGGGAAGCACCACAACAGCAGCCAGAGGCTTGGATTACTGAAACTACTAATTCAGCACAACACAGAGCACAATTATCTGTGCGTAATTATTTTCTACGATTTGCACAACTGAAGTAGTTGAAAACTTTCCTCCTCTCTAAACTGCAAGGCCTTCCATTTCCCATTGGTGACTCTTCTTGTCACTCTTGCTGGGGCTGGTTTAGAGCAACCCCTGAGATGATGAGCTACATCCAGTAATTCAGAGATTATTATAAACTTACTTTCTCGAGGTGCTGGGCCCTTGAACTGGCTTCTGATGGGTAACAGTGCCATGTTCCCAATTAGCTTGGTGTCTGAGTCCATTAAAGTGGAGTGGTAAGCCTAGAGACAGGGAGAGCTGGTTATTGATCCTACTGAAAATAGACATTTCCAATCACATGTCCCCTGTGTCTTCATAAAACAGGAGTCACAGCCTAGTTCATTGATGCTTCCAGCATTTTGTCCTTGCACAAACAGTTGCTATTTTCTAGACTCAGATCTTGGTGCCATTCTGGTGAATGCCAGGAAAGCACTACCACTGCCACCACTTACAGTTGCAGTGGTGGGAGATGGGACAAAATCTGTTTTGTTGGTCTGCAGGCACAGTTCATCCCCAGGCTGCCTGACCCCATCCTGGCAGTACCAAGGGGTAACAGCCCTGCTCAACTGCCTGAGTTTCGGGGCATTGCACTGAAAGTTAGTCGATCATTAAAAATTATGTAATTTATTTCCATGTCTGGCTATTAACAATAGATAATTCTAAATAAAACCAGGCTTAATGAAGTAAAAAAAAACACCAACAAAACTGATTTAAGTGAAAAACAAACTCGCTTTCTGCATATAACAAATTCTTCCTGGAAAACCGATTTTAAACAACTAATGAGTTTAGTTTTAGGCACTTTCCAAACGTTTCCTGGGTGCTGTGCCAGGCCACTGGGAATCCCTCATCTCCCAGCCCACCTTTTGTGGGGGGCAAAGGAGGATGTGACTGGGGGAGAGGCTGGGTGTAAAAAGCAGTTTATTTCACTGAGGGGAAGGTGGTGTGAACAAAGCCCTGCTGGGACCACCCTCTCCCCCGCTGCTGCCGGGGCTCGCACCCTCCCGGCTGCGGGTGGATCCCTGGCAGGGGGAGGAGGAAGAGGAAGGCGCTGGCCTTACAGCAGCCTCCCATAAAGAGCCATTCCCCGCTCTTAGCACCGCTCCCCGGAGCTGCAGCCCCTCTTTCTCCCCGCAGTGCCCGCGGCCAGACCCCGCAGCAGAGCCCCTTCCCCGGCCCGGGATCGCCCCCGCNGGCCGCGCAGCGCCGGCCGCCCAGCCGCTCACCGGCATCTCGAAGGGCAGGAGGCGGCTCGGTGCAGCCGGGCGGGAGGGGAGCGGGGCGAACCGGGCAGGAAAGCGGGCACAGAGCTTCCTCCTCCGCCTACGCTGCAGGAAATGAGGCAGCGGCAGAGGCGGTGCGAGGAGGGGAAGCGGGAGCCGTGCACCGCCCCGGAGGCAGCACACCGGGAATGGATCCCGGGAGGCATCGCTGTGCCCTGGCACCGCCCGTACGGGGGAAGGGCCACGGGGAGGCACTGCACTACCAGGGCACTGCCGGTACCGGGAGGGGGTCCCGGGAGGCAGCGCTCTTGTCGGGCACCGCCCGCTCGGGGAAGGGGTCCGGGATCTTCGCTCGCAGGTGGTTTTCTCTCCTGTGCGTTTCCAGCACAGCCCAGCCGGCGGCGCGGGGCATCTTCGTGTAAGGAAGCACAAGAGGGGTCCAAACGTGTTGTGTTCAGAGGGATACAATATTTTAAGGTGAACACTCCAATTGCTATCAAGCCATTATCTTCCCTGTGACCCAGCGCTGCTGAATTTATCCCCTGGCCTCTCCAGGCATGAGTCAGGGAGACAAAACGGGGAGGTTTGGAAGGTGAGTCACAGTAATTAAACGGCAGGGCTGGGGTTTATCCTTTTAACACGCCCTAAGCATGGCTCATCCTAATGGCAGGCTGGAGGCGAATTAAACCACGGTAGTTTCCCCTACTTTTGAACGGCCTAATTCAGCCAGATCAAGACCTGCCACATACAGATTTTTCTGAGCCCTTTTCCTCTAGATATGCAGGATTTGCTGGTCTGTTGAACCTCTTGCCCAGTTCTGGCTCTGCTTTTTTATATGTACTAACACTGGCCTATGTATTTTATAACACACACAAGCATAATAAAAAAAATGGTTTATTAAAGTAATTACAAGGTCATGTAACTCACTCTCCACTATAAATATTAGTTATTTTACAGATAAAACATCAAGTGTGTTTGTGTAGGGGTTGGGGATTTTTTATTTCATTTTTATTTTTTTACCAAAAATGAAGTATTTTCCTCCCAGTTTGAACATGTTTTTTTACTCATCCACATGATCTTGAAAGTATTCATCCACAAGAGCAGATTTATCTTCTTCACATTCCTGTCAAAAAACACCCAGAAAAATATAAACCTTCCTGGGCTGAACACAGGAATCATCAGGGGACTTCGAACAGTCATGCAGGACATGCATATTTATATTACAACTTATATTATGGATACTTTCTAATTTTTCTCACCAACAGTCCCTTACCTTTGGTTCTTTAAATTCCAGATCTTCTCCATACTGAATGGTGAAGTCTATGTGCTGAAGAACGATGTTTATGCTTTCCTCATCAGAGCGATCCAAAGGCAGGAATCGAACCATACCATAGTCATCAATCTATAGAGGGGTTCAAAGGATGTTGGTAGGGAAATGCAGAAAGCCAGTTCTCAACCACAGCACTCTAAGCCACTGCCTTAAACCACATTTGTCTGGACTTCTAAAATGCCATTTAAAGTCATACTGCAAAACAATGGCAATTCCCTACTCAGAACACCTGGCTACAGTTCTAAGTTCTACACAGTAGCAAAAGCCAATTCCCAAAATTGCCAACAGAAAAAAATTCAAAGAAAATGTATTAGCTGTAATCCAGATATCAAGAGAATCTTATCAGTAGTGTCAGGAATCTCATGCTAATCTGAAAAAATGAAGAACTGAGTTAAAAGAGGCAAAAAGTGATAGTGAATTTTAGGGTACCAGCTCAAAAGCAATATACCTACCAATCCACATATAGATTTGGTCAGTTTTTTAAACCTTTTACTTTTCAATATATTTGTGGAATCTTCAATCATAGAATACATATCTGGATCCAAGTACCTGGAGAAACAAAGTCATCATCAACACTGAAAGTCTGTCATTCAGAATGACACAAAAGACCCAAGATAATTATTTACAGGAAAATTCAGAGATCAGTACAAACATGGAGCTATTTTTTCAACTGACTAAACTAAGCATCCTACCCAGATGTTTAAAGATTTTTGTTTGAAATAAACAAAATCCATCTTCTCCCATTCCAAGAGTATGTTTTAATTGTGAGAAACATTAGACTGAACTTTCAGTGAACTGTGCCTCAGTATATTAGAATACAGAGTAAATAATTTTTTGGAACTTACTTTTCTATTTCCTTCTTGGCTTTCTTGCTCAGCAAATCCATTTTGGTCATGACGTTAATCTGTGGAATCTCCAAAGATATCATTGCACTGAGAGCTGCCAGGATTCCAGAAATAAACTTGAAGAGGATGAAAAATGATGTATTAAAGTACACGAAAACACAACACGAACATGCAGGACACTCAACCACAGGCCAAATCTGGTAATGAATATATGGAACATGGACACAAAGCCATATGAGGAATCATTCTGTTGGAAAAAGGAGGTGCCAAGTACCCCCTCAAATTTTGGAGGCTCAAACATGGATCTGCCACTGAAAAGGGCATTAAGAAAACCGAAACCTTCTTGGAATAGTTACTGCTAATGGGGAAAGTGGCCTGCTTGTTCTTAGGATCTGAGAAAGCTCTCGTGGAATCACAGAAGAATTTAGGTTGGAAGGGACTTCTGGAGGTTATCTGGCTCCTACAACTGCTCAAAATAGAGGCACTTCCAGGTCAGACCAGGCTGCTCTGGGGTTTGCCCACTCACGTTTTGACTCCGTGAACACTCACTGCACAATCCCTCTGTGCCTGTCCCAGTCTGACAACTCTCACAGTGCTGGCTGTCTTTACATCCATCTGGGATTGTCCTTGCTGCAAGCTGTGTCTGAGGCAGCTGATGACAGCAACCAGATCTCCCTGTACTTGGCAATTTTTCCTCTAGGCAAACCTAGCTCCCTGAACAGCTCAGACTTGTTGTTCTTTATAAAAATGAACTTTATCAACATATTACAAACGGATACCTTGAAAGATTCCACCATGAACTGAGAATCCACAAGGAAAACTCCACAGACACGGAATTCCCACTGCTGCAGCTGCTCCACCAACTGTTTCATCACTGGCAGGTGTGTGTAGAGTTCAATCTGACCTGGGGCACACTCAAGTTATTAACAGGAAGGAATGTGAAGCAAACAGGAACAGTTCACAGTTATATACAGACATGGCAATTGCACTTAAATAAAAAACGATAAGGAAAGCACCCTCTTTTCCAGCAGCTCTGACTGTGTTTGGGTGAAGTGGAAAAGAAGTAAAAGGGGTTTTTTTCCTTCTTTGGTCTCCAGTTAGTGTTAGTTGCAGTTGTCACAGCTCATGATGCTACAAACACCTGTGCAGTCACCCAGGACCAAGTTCACTCCTGAGACACCTGAAAGCGACTCTGACAACTGTTAATAGCTCAACAAAATAGGAATTATCACGACCATCCACAACCAAATTTTCCAATTTGCGAATTTTCCAATGCTTATGAAGAGTGATACCAAAACACTGGTGTGTGTTTACCTGGGCAATCGAACAAAACATAGTCATCCTCCACGTGCCCGAGACTTTCCTCCAGCCAGCTGAAGTTGTTGGCAAAGTATTCCATGCAAAACACCAAGCCACCATTGGGGCCAAATCTCAAGGACTCATCTTCCATGACATCGTCCACTTCTATCAGCTCGCGGATGTCTGCGACAACACAAACGTCACCAAAGCCAGGAAATGAACTCTGCGGGCAGTTTGGTAGCTGAGAAATCCAACACGACTTTACAGCAGTGCTGGGAGCAGGGGGATCTCCCTGGCACAGGCACAGCATCAGCCAAACAAAACAGGTCGTATTTATGAAACTGACAAAAATGCCTAATATTCCCCAAATAAATATATGCTAAATACTTCCCCGGACTTATAGGGGTGGGAGGGCGTCTTTTGAGGGTCCCTGGTGATTGTATGGGAAACATCTCATTCCCGAGATTTTCCTCTTACGGTTCTGGATCTTCTAATGAATCTCTCCTCCTTAAAGCATCTCAGCTATGTGGCCAAGTCAAGATGCATTTTTCTCATCATCTTTGCTCAGACACAAACACTGTTGTTCTCAAAACTGAGGCATCTGCCAGTACATATCAATCACTGGTGCAGGTAAATACAGGGATTAAGCCCGAGCTGGTACAGGGAGCAGGGACAGTGACTGATGTAGGGAGTTATCCCTATTACAAGACTGCATTAATCCCTGGCATAGGCACTGAGCACTATTTGGTACCAGACTAGAATTATTCACGGTTATAAGGATCACACGCTATTTTGATGAAACCATTTTTCAACATCTTCCCCCACTGCTGCATGGGCTCCGTTTCAGAGCAACAGATCTTGTTCGGGCTGGCTGGAGCCCAGCCGCGATCGGCGGTGCCCGGGGCTGCGCGGGGACCGCCGCTCACCTGCCATGACGGGGTAGCTGAAGAGCTCGGCCGCCGGGTCCAGGTTCACCACCTGCACGGCGCGGCCCAGCGCCTCGCAGTGCTGCACCATGGTGGAGCAGTACGTGCTCTGCAAGGCACACACGGCCGTCAGGAGCCGTCAGGGGGCTCCCGCCGCCGCCCGTCCCCCGCCGTTCCCCGCTCACCTTCCCGCTGCCCGCCGGGCCCATCACTAGCTGCGCGTACCGGGGCATGGCTGCAGCGGCCCGGCGGAAATTGGCCCCTGCGGCGCTCCGTAGCTCGGCTGAACCCGTGACGCCTCAGCGCGTGGCCCTGCCCGCCGCGGTACGGCGTGCCGGCGGGGTCAAACGGTGCACGCCCCTCTCGCGAGACGGTGGCGCTGGGGCGGGCGCACGTGCGCGCGCGGTGAGGGAGCGGGACCCGCCGCGGCCCGAGGGGCCTCCGGTAACACCGACACCGCCCCCGGGTCCCCCCGCCCCGCTCAGCCCCTGCCTGGCGGTTCCCACACGCGCCCGTTCCCTCTCTTCCGGAGCCGCGGCGCTGCCGCCCCTCGCAGCGATCCCCCCGGCGCTCGTACCGAGCATCCTCCCGGCGCCCTCCTTTCCGTCAGCCCCGGCACCGCCCCGCCCTGCGAGCCCGCCCCTCCTCAGGTACCCGAACGGCATCCCCTCGGCTCCCCCCCATCCCCTCAATTCTGCCCCCACAAATCCCCCCAGCTTCCTCGGTCCCACCGTGTCCGTGATCCCCACCATGGCTGGTGTCCCAGCACCCTTCCCCCGAGCTGCCCTCGCTTCTGGCCCCTGACCACCCAGCACTGCCCCGTGCCTGTGTGGGGTCTTCATGAGCATCCCAGCGTCCTCACCCGCACTGTGCCCATCTACCGCCTGTCCTTGTCCCCCTACCCTGCACCCACCACCTCTGCAATTTTCCCTCAGCATTCCTCGCTGCTCAACGCAGCTTGTACAATATCCAAAGCTCCCTCACACGTACCCTGTTTGTTCCCGTCGTCCTGGGGGATTTCTTGTGTGTTCCAAACTCTTTCCTTGTTGACTCCTGTCTTCTAAGTCCCTTGCTTTTAAACGTGTGTGTAAACCACTATTAAATCCATCAGTGGCTTGAGTTTGCTTTCCTTTCTTTATGCTTTGTTGGTTTTTTTTTTCCCCCCAGTGTTCTTGGATCAGATTGTGACTCTTCAGGCACTGATTTAAATGACCCCTTTCCTTTGCTAATATGCAAGAGGTAGCTGCTCCCAGTGCCCCCACTGTTCGTGTGCCACTGATTTAACGTTATACTTCACGTTGTCCTTAACCCAGTGTGTTCTGTAATTCCACGTGGGTTTCTGAAAGGTCTTTCTTCATTTTGTGGCACTTCAGCTTCTTTCCCCTTATGTGCTAGAATTCCAATACTGGTTCGGTGTCCTTTGTAGCAGTTTTCCCCATGTTTTCATTATTTTTGACTCACATTTTCTTCTCCCTGATCTCTCACGCTCTTTGGGCACTTGCACCTATTTCCTCCGGGATTCTTGTTGAGTTGGGAGGGATGGGACTGACTTGAACCCGGACCCTGGGTCCTGATTCTCTCACCCTGTGACCTCCAGGCCTGTGACATGGCCACAGATGTGGCTGAGCCGGTGGTCCCTGACTGCAGAGGGGACGGCAGGAGCGGTGCCAGGTCTGACGCTGATTACCCCCTGCGGGTCCTCTACTGCGGAGGCAAGTCCTGGGAGCTTCCTGGGTGTGAAGGGAGTGGGAGCACAGATCTCTTCCTGCAGGAAACCACTAAAGCCATTAGCACAGAAGAGGCCTCTGAGCATTAGTATGACAGCAAGAAATGGAATACAGAAAATTACTGTGCTGTGTTTAGAAGTATTCTTTATACGTTCCATTTGTAGTTCTGTGGGTGAAATTTGAAGGGAAGTAAATAATGTTGACAGGTGTGTTTTTAGATAGGAATGTCATTTTGCTTCGGGCTGGAATACAGTTGCAGGGCAGTAGGAAACAGCCCTGTTGTGTGTGAAAGTCTGCACGGTTGGTTTGGGTGTCCCCTCTTCGGGACATTGGCAGCTCTTGGAGAAAGGAAAGCTGACCAAACCACCTGGTACTTCATTTCAGTGTCTCTTTTGCCTCAGGTAGAAGTGGTGTTTTGTTCTGTAGCTTTTCCCAACCTTGTGCATCTCCTTCCCTTCTCCCTCAGAGCCTGGCAGCTCTTGCTGTGGTGGTTTTATCCTAATGCAGAGCGTGTGAGCACAGGTCTAATGAGAGAGGAATTAAAATGTGGAGTGGCAACAATAAAGAAATGTCTTGAGTCAGTGTGTGGTTATAACCAGAAGTTATGTAAGAACTCGTCCCTGACTTTAAAACACCATTTGGAATTTAATTACTAAGGCTGTAAGTAAAAAAGTAAAATGTAAAATATTCCTTTTGTAATCTGTTCTTTTTTTTTCCCCCTTCTTTCTCCAGTCTGTTCGTTGCCAACAGAGGTGAGTTTTGTTGTCCAAATTTCCGTCTGTCCTATTATGCCCTGTTTTGGTGGGTTTGTGATGTATAAAAGCCACTAACAACATTCCTGTGGCTTTTCTCCAGTACTGTGAATACATGCCTGATGTGACTAAATGCAGACAATGGTTAGAAAAGAATTTTCCGGATGAGTTTGCAAAACTTACAGTAGGTAAGAGTCTTTTCTATTTTCTAACTGATATGTGTCTTTGGACATATTTAGAAATATCTGAGCTTGTCCAGTTCTTATCGCTTTCCTTTTCCTGCTGTGTCATGTGAAAGTTAATGCTTTGGATGCTGTGAAATAGGTTTTATAATGTCAGAAAATGCTACATAATCATTGTGTAGTTTCATTAATAATATTTGAGCTTTCTTACGGTTCCTGCCATAGACAGTCATCCATGCACTTGTTTCCCCTCAGAGTTAGTTTATTGGATTTTATGTCTGTCCAGTCTATAGTGGATGTCTGGAGGAAAGGTCTTTAATAATGGAGAACTTACTTGTTTGCATTTGGAATTTCAGTATTAACATTATCATTAATTTCTGTTCTCTCTGTGCAAGAGCCTTTATTGAAATTGTCACTGTAGCTTTGAGCTGAGGCTTTTCTGGAGTCTAATTTGCATAAATACTGTAAGGAAGATGTAACATGCATCAGTCAAAAGGCTGCTGCACTTCAGCATAGTTTACTGATTTAGCAAAATATCACTTTACCTTACTTTCTGTTCCTGTAAGGCTGTGGGTGTTTGACCACTAATTTTATTCTTTTTTCCCCTCGCTCCTTTCTGCTGCATTTAAGAAAATTCACCTAAACAGGAAGCTGGGGTTGGAGAAGGCCAAGGAAATGTGGGAGGAGGAGAAGAAGAGGAGAAGAAGAAACAAAAGAGAGGCAAGGTCTAAATAGTTGATTGTGGTACTGATTTAAAAGCAGTTTGGGGCATCCCTTTCTTACCTGCTGGTCTGGAGCAGGGCACGAATTCCTTGCATTTTGGTGATTAGCTCTGGAATATAGGGAATATCTTCCTCCCTGTGGCTTGTGCCAATGGAAATGCTGGACAGAAGGGACAGGCAGGGAAAGGTGACCTGCATCCTGTGCCCTATTATTCCTGTCACCACTGTCACACTCAGTCAGGGAGCAATTCTTCCCAACCTGAAATCAGCTGGCATTTCTCCCGGAATGCCCTGCCCTGCTGAGCAGCACTTTATGGGCTGCTTGCAGAGTGGAACAAAGGCTGCTTCCCTCTGTTAACGCCTCATGACTCTGCTTTTGCCTTTGTTCCTTCCACCTCTCTGTTCATGGAACAGGATTTGGTTTTATGCTTTTAAATCTATTACCTGTGTCTCTGTTAGCAGCTGTGTCTCTTCCCAGCAGCACTAATGAAAAACATTTTCAAAACCCAACTTTGGAAGATATAAAGTTATGTGGAACAATTTAAGCACACTTTTATCTTCGATCCTTGGAGTTCTTTCTGCTGAATTAATTAACATATTTTCCACCGTAATCAGAGTGCTGGAGCTGTTAATATGCATTTGCCTGTGCAGTGTCAGTTGTGTGTAATGCTCCAGAAATTATGGTTAATACCCAGTAAGATTCATATTTTATTCCATATATATTTTTGTTTTATTTTTGGTATCTTGGCAACCAGTTTAATTTACCTTCTCAGCAGGCAATGTCTAGTGACAGCAGTAATTCATGTTTTGTAACTTGGATGCTTTCCCCAGAGATTTCAGGACATTTTGTTTCAACATTAATTTGTTATGAGGGGTGGTATGATTAGTTTTCAGTCTGGTATTTGGTTCTAAAATAATAGTATTTAAAATATTTAGTGATTTTCTCCTAGAATCTAAGGTTTCACGAAAACTTACAGTATGGTGTTAAGTGGGGTGGTGTAAGAGTGACCATAACAGTGTGAGGGAAAACAAGCACAAACTTCATAAGACACTCCAGAAACTCACTGAAGAAAATTTAAGGCAGAAATTTACTGTCTTAAAATTATCAGTTTATAATAAAACAGAATTGAAAGTGCCATGTGTTAGAAACATAAACAGCCACAGGGATTGGTTCACTTGTCATAAATTCTTTAGGTTTTCATGCTGAGAAGGCTCAGAAACATGAAACTTTGGTTACCCTGGAATAACTTGATGGCTGTACACGGAGTTAGCTGATATCTTAATCTGGCTTGAAGAATCCTGATGAGTGGAATGTATCTTTTGCATGCTTTACTCCGACTCAGAGATGCCTGATACGGGGAGCGATCCCACAGGCCGGCCTGGAAACAGGCAGTGGGAAAGGTGGTGTTAGATGATGTGGAACTGGGCTGCTGTCAGAGGTGTGGGGTTTGCTGCTGGCTCACATATCCATGTGTGGTTCATTGTGGGGTCGTGCACAGGTGTCCAGAACTTGTTCTGCTGCTTAACCCAGCAGCCTGAGGAGGGCGAGACCTTGTGGCCTCGGGAAGTGGGCATGAGCAGCTTGCTTTGCCTCAGACACAAACCCTGAGGATTTAAGTAATTAAAATATTAAAATGTAAATAGTTAAAATAGTTGTGGAAAATATCAAAAGAAAAATTTATTTCTAGGACTAAACCCAAAGAACGATGTAAATGCAGACCAAACAGTGATTGGTAAAGTGTGGGGGAAAGCCCTTTTTTTGCTGATTGTAGTGGGGGGTCTGCTGTGCAACCTGTGCTTGAGTGCACATATGAAATGTATATATTGTTATTTCCCATGGTACTGAACTTTGATGACATGGGATCTTTCTTAAATAATAGTAAACCTGAGACAATGTGCAAAATACTTTTTTTTTACCAGCAGTGTTGGGGAGGTAACAGTTTCTTTGTGTATAAAGATGAAATCTGACCTTGTATGCTTTTTTCTTTGACATAATTGGACTATGACATAATTTAATAATAATTTTTAATAATAATTTTCTTGACTATGACATAATTTAATGAGTCATGTAACCTTATGCTCTATTTTCAAGGTGGAAGAGGTCAGATAAAACAGAAGAAGAAGACTGTACCACAGAAAGTTACAATAGCTAAAATTCCCAGAGCAAAGAAAAAATATGTCACGAGAGTGTGTGGCCTCGCCACATTTGGTGAGTTCGGGTTTTCCTGGTATGGGATGTGCCTGCCTTTAACTTCATGATATTTTTTCTGGTTGTATTCTACTGGGGAAACTGCTTCCAGCTGTAAGATGAAAGTCCTAAGGTGCTTTTAGCAGTTCAAAAGCATGTCAAAGGTACACAGGCTTCCCACAAGAATAAATTATTAAGGTACTTATTGCCATGATTTTTCAGACAAAGAGGGCTGCAGTCTTTTTGAAACAGAGTGCAGACCCATGTCAACAGGACATGCAGCAATTTCTACCTTGAAGCATTTATAGATCTGTAGAGTCAGATGTTTTGGATGTAAACAGCAGACTTGGCTTTCAGTGGAAAACTCTATCAAAGCTTCAACTGTAAAGTGCCACTACTTTTTCAAGTTAAAACAAGATTTTGGCTTTAATCTTGTGACAATATTTTTATGACAACAACAGTACTTAAATTGTCTTTTTTCTCCTTGGCAGAAATTGATCTTAAGGAAGCACAAAGGTTTTTTGCTCAGAAATTTTCCTGCGGTGCCTCAGTAACAGGAGAAGATGAAATCATCATTCAGGGGGACTTTACAGATGACATTATTGATGTAATCCAGGAGAAGTGGCCTGAGGTAGTAAACCCTTTGTTCTATCAGGAGGACACACACTTTTGCTCACTAGCCTGTGACTTTCCAATGATTTTGGAAAAGGGTTTCATCTTTGGCAGCACAGATTGGTGCACAAAAATAAAAGAGCAGTTGTTGCATTCCCACCCTACAGTGAGGGAGGCATGTCAGAATAAATCCAGCTGTCAAATATCTGTGGCTTCTTTGTGACCATTTCTTAACAGTGAGTGTCTAAGTATTCTTACATTGCCATCCTATTTTTCAACGCCTCTTAAAATATTGCAAAATTAAAACAAACAAAAGAGCCGCAAGCCCCACACATTTGTGCTTCAGAAGAGATCAGCTTGTGTGGGTTGGACTGAAATTTAAGGCTGAGAGCTGTAATTGCAAGGGCTTTCTCTGACTCTTCCTTGTCCTGGCATTTCCCAAGTGGAATTCTTTATGGTTTAACTCCGTAGGCCTGTCTTTATTCCCAGCCCTGCAGGCTCAGCTGTGTCCTGTAAGCACATGTCACTCACGTAGGATTTACAGCAGGGGATCTGGAATGGTGCTGTGGACTTCTCCCACACTTCACTACATTTACAGGGATGCACATTGAAGGAGGCATGTAAAAATAAAATACTTAATGTGCTGTGTTTTGGCTTTTTCTCCTTAGGTGGATGATGACAGCATTGAAGATCTTGGAGAAGTCAAGAAGTGATAGTGGAAGACGACTTTTATTTAATTATATGGTTATAAATGATATAGCAAAAAGTGAGGCTTCTATATCCATTTTCTCTGCAGTGAAACTGTGGAGACCCCATATCCTTGACATTCTCACTGTTCTGTATAGGCTGCTTGTTTGTTTTTTTTTTGTTTTGGGGGTTTTTTTTGTGATATTTGCCAAAGTTAAATTGGGGTTCTACCATGCTTACGCATGAAGTAGATTTAAATAAAATTACTGTTCCTCACTGAATAGTTTCTGAGGTTTTTTACATCTACTTTCCTCTACCTATCTTACGTGATAATAAGAATTTAAAGCATTAAAAGTTTGTTTTTCATCTGCTATCCTTTCAGCTGAGCTTAACTGAATAAGGTATGTGGCTGATGTAGACACTGTTACCTCTCATTTACCTGCAGAGAATTTTAGAAATTAATGGAACAAACATTCTAAAGGTTTGTTAGCAATGAAAGAACAGTGAATCCTGAAGTGGTCAGACAGCTGGGCTGAAGTGATCATTCTACGTCCCTGCCAACTGAATTATTTTATTAAGTGGAAACATTGAGAAATATGTGAATATGACTTAAAAATTTATCCCATTTTCATAATTCCGAAGATCTCCTAACCCTGCTTGGGCTTCCAGGTGAGACAATTGTAATGGCTGTATGCTTTTAACCTGCTGCTTTTTCAAGAATGTTAGTAATGAACACAAGTTAATAGTGAGCACTATTCCACAGGCCGTGTTAGCAGGTGGGGTGGGGTGCCAGCTCTGCTGTCTGTACTCCCACAAACAGCCTCGAGCATCGATTTGGTGCTTTTTGTTTCCCTGTTCCATTTAATAAAAATAAATGCTCCCTGGTGGCAGAGTCCTGGAAGTGACCTGCTCCTGTCACTGCAGAACCTTGGTGAGCTAAAAGTCAAGGGGGTGATGTGTCAGACGCTCTGTTCTCTTCCTGTAAAGTTGCTTTTTTCAGTAATTTCTATTTGTAAACCCTGCGTGTATCTGGAGAGATACACTATCTCCAACGACAGGGATGGAGTTATCTCAAGATACACTTTTTTTTCCCCCTTCTTTAAAAAAAGAAATAGTCTTCCCGTTTAACGTTGGACAGGGAAGTTGCCTCCAACCCTTACATTCTGGCCTGGTTCTTACTCATCCCGTATTAACAACGTTATTAATTATCCCGTTTTTCTAGCAGCTCCAGCCCCATCAGCAGAGCCCCGGGGTGAGGCGGCCGCGGGATTCGAACCCGCGGTGGAAGGACTGGAACCGGGAGCCCCGGGACTCGAACCCGCGGCCCCTTCGCTACGGGGGGCGGAGCTTCCTCCAACGGCGGGCGGTGCCGGTGGGTGGGGGCGGCCGGGGGTAACGGGGTGTAACGGGCGGGGGCGGCGGCGCCGAGGGCACGGGAAGCCCCTGGGCTTAGGAAGGGCCGCCCCAGGCGGGCGAGACAGCGGGGGAGCCCTGCCGGCCTGCCCGGGAGCGGGGGCGGCTCCCCGGGGGCGGTACCTCAGGGCTGCTCCTCAGGCCTGCCGGAGGCCGCCCCCGGCCCGCCCGGCTCAAAGCCGCTTGTGCTCCCTCAGGGTCGGCGGGTAACGGGGCTGCCTCCATGCTGAACGTGATATCCTTGAAGTGTTCCCGGTTCCACTAATGCCTGGCGGAGCTCTGGCCCCCAGTCCTCTATGAGTTCATCACTGCTGCGTTCTGCTTCGCCCCAGGTAAAACATGGAAGTGCTGCTAACAGCTCTATTTTCGGTAGGAGGGTACTCGTTGTGGTGCTGACGGTTTGAGTCGTGGACCACAGGTGGTAGGTACCACCTTGTTCTGCAAAGGGCTTCAGTCAAGGGCCACAGATGGTACCACAAGCATAAGGAACTTCTTGGAATGGTCTCTATTTATAATATAAACGTAGCTCAACTAAAAATAAACCCCTCGAGTTTATTATGAGAGAATTTGTCACTTCCTTGTGTTGAAATGCATTCCATGTCTCACCTTTTGTAGGCATTTAGCCCTGACCACAAGAACAACATCATTAGGAGGCAGAGACAGGAACTCAAGCTTTTAATTGCAGAACTGCAAGATCGTGACAGGGAGCTCAATGACATGGTGGCAGTGCATGAGAGACACATTCAGGCCTGGGAAGATGATCGCCAAAAAATACTGACTTTAGCAGAACGATGCAGCTCATTAGCTAGTAAGTGTTGTGATGTAAAGAACGAGATCTTGGTCTATAAGTATGTTCAGGTGCTTCAGCCCCTCAATTACAGTTTTGCATCATACAAGGAACCATTTCCTACCCTTCAGCCTTAAATTTGATTGTCTTTCTCTGAGATCTAAGCTTCCACACTGGTGCTGAAGTGATCTGATCTTGAAGAGGGGGTGATGCTCAGGTAACTTTTTCTCATCTGAATGTGTAAATTGCTTCTGTGAATTCTTTAAAAAAATTATCTGATTAAATAAATGGGGGGGGGGGGGAAGGAAGGGGAAAATTTGCAACCTGCTGGTGAGTTACACAGCACTGTGCCCTGAGGTTCTGCTGCACAGCTCTGACTAAACACAAACCACCCAGCTAAACAGCTGGTGGCTCTGAACAGTCTCAGTACAGAGTCTACCAAGCAGTTCCTGTTCCATCTGACCTGGGTATCAGGTAGCCAGGGAATCCTCCTTCGGAGTGTATAACATCAGCATCCAGGTCTGAATCGTGTGATTTTAAAACACTGGTTTAAATTATTTCTGAGATTTAAGAGATTGCATGACAGCCTCTGAGCTGCTTTCTCACGTATAACTTTGTCTCCTTCCTTTTCAGGTGAGCTGAACGAGAGAAATGCAGTTATAAAATCACTAACCAGAAAGTTAAGGTTATTAGAATCCCAGCATAATGACAGTAAGATAACACTTGAAAACACACAACAGAAGTTTAAAGAGCTGACTCAAAAAGTAACAGATTCATCTGTTCACTGCCAGGCTCTGGAGGTAGGGGTTGAGTAGTGGTCTGGTTTTATAGTGCATGCATTTACAGGATGCCTGTGATGAACTGTAATATTCCAAAACTGAGACATGCAGGGTATTAAGACTTTTGATCACAAGCAAATTGGGGAACGGTTTTTACTCCAGTCCTCTTTTCTCCAGTTTGCTCAGGATCCCACATTGCTATTCATAATGTTTAAATAATGTTGTGAGTGCATTTACTGGGAAAAAATAATAACTTTGAATCACTGACATAGCTATAATAGCTGACACTTATTTCTGTTCACTAGGAGAAAAATCAGAGTCTCCACTGCTCAGTTTTGGAACTGTCTGCTAAAACAGGCCAGCTGCAAGCGAGGGAACAGGAGCTTCTCACTATGCTTCAGCTCAAGGTAACATCTGTAACATCTGTCAGCACTAAATGTGATCAAACTGCAGTGCAGATGTTGGTGACTGTGCCACAAAGCTTCTGTCACTGGTGATCTCACTCATGGTTAATTCTTAGGCTTGTCTGAGAAGGGAACAGCAGTCAGCAATAAACTGGTTTATTTTCATAAACAAGCTTGTTTCCAAGATTTAATTTAGTAGTTTTTTTTCCTCAAAAGCTCAGAAGGAAGTCTGTGGATCACTTCAACTACTGCAGGAGGATATACTCCTGTTTTGTCAAAACCCATCCATGATGTAAAAAATAAGAGTTCATTGTGTTTCCTATTTCAGGACAAGGCCTTAATTGAAACAACTGATCAGATTACTGAGGTTACATCTAAATTTAAAACACTGGAGAGTGCATTGCATACAGCAAAGTTGGAAGAACTCAGTCGCAGCAGAGAACGGCAAGATCTCAAGCTGACCCTGAACGACGTCGTATTTCAAGTAAATAAGATGAAAGGTAAATGTTTCTGCTGGGCACCTAATTTAGTGTAGGCCAGCACAATTCCTTTTTGATCTGGGAAATGATACATTTTGTTTTACAGATGTCCTCTCTGAAAAGATGAAAGAAAGCAGCAAGTACCAGGAAGAAATCAGTCACCTGAAACAAGAAAATGTCTGCTTGAGGAGTGAGCTGATACTGGCAGGTGAGGGTGGGCAGTTGGCCTTTGATGCCCTGGATTTCAACAGCTCAGAGACTTCTGGGTAGCAGTTCACTGATGTCTGTGAAGGGAGGCAGCTTGTTACCTGCCTTCCTTGCATTTTAATAAAAGTATATCCCTTGTGTGCCATTCTTCTGTGGAAACAATATCTGGGGCTTCTGCAGGGACACTTTATAAAATCTTGTGAAAGCACAAAGTTCACCAAAGTGATTACACTGGGAGGAGTAAGTGGCTCAGGGGATTCTCTCCTGAAAATGTTGAGACTTTCTCTCCTCTGTTGCTTTCTTTAGGTGATGGGCTTGGTTTAGGCTGGTTTAATATGCAGGCCTTGGTGAACTGCATCTTGTTCTCCATAATACCTTTGGTTTTGGGTGGAAGAACATCTGGTGCTGCAGTGGATAGGAAGGGTCACTGCAATATTCTTGGAGACAACCACAGAGACATTGAAAGATTAGGTGGACAAAGCTTTCCTCTGTTGTGAGATCATTTCCTTTCCTGCTATTACCTTTGCCAGATATTGATCCCATGTCTCATTATTTTAAAACCAATAGAATTAGGAATTGTTTCGCTGCACTTCCCCCTACATGCATGAATTAGAATGAATTAGCTGAATTTCCTTTATTCTTTCCTCTTTTTTTTTTTTTTTTCCTTTTCCCTTTCCCTTTTCTCTTTTCCTTTCTGAAAACGTTAGATAAATCAGTCAGTGAAGCACAGTGTTGCTGCTAGTAAAATGAAGCCAGGTGCTGAGGAGAAGTCCAAGGAAAATACTGGGATTTTTTTTGGTTTTCTTGTGGGTTTTTTGCTCTTTTTATCTGGAGGAGAAACAGGTCCCATAGATCTTAAGAAAATGCTTTTGTTTTGTTTCAGTACCGCCTTCTACTGCTACAGACACAGCATTAGCAACGCACTTGCTTTGTGTCTATTCTACCTGAAGTAATAAAAATAATTATTATCTTTTGAAACAGTGGAGGAAGCACAGAGAAAAGATCAACTTTATCAGTTTACCAAGTCTAAGCAAGTGCGGATTGAAAAAGAATTGTCCAGTTTGCGACAGGTACAGCCCTGATTGTGTTTCTGCTCCGAGGTTAGAGGAGTGTTTTCAGTAACATCAGACTTGTATGGAACAGTGTAAAAAAGTTGGATCTAGATATTATTGATTAAGGAAAAAAAAAAAATCTGTTTGTGCCTTGCTGGGATCCCTGTAGAATGTTGATTTATTTCATTTGGGGTTAAGCTGAAAAATCCGTGCTGCTTCGAGGCTTGGTTCCCGTCACCCGTGTGAATCATTCCCATGTGAAGGGCAGCAGGATTGGGATTACACACCTGCCCAGGTGAACTCAGCAGAGTAAGGGACACAGTGTCCTGGCTGATCTGTTTTTCACAACTTAAACCTGTGTGTTCACCTGCTCTCAGCTGAGGGTCCCAACGCACGTTCCATTTTTTTAACTGCGCATAACTGGTGGGTAGTTACCTTCTCCATTAGCTTCACAAAAAATCCCCTGCAGTGAAAGCCAAATCCCATGATCAAAATCCATGTCCTGTAATTCTGTAGCTGTGAACAACGTAACAACAACAAGTATTAAATATCAGGTAACAGTAATGATATTTTATTTATTGTTCAGTGTGATTCCATCTTAGGAGAATATTCTAATCGTCTAATAGAAATCCTGTTTATTGCTGCAAAATGTTATTTTCCTTAATATATGCAGAAATGTCCTCTTAGATTTGGAAGTCTTTGTTAATAGTTTGACTACAGGCATTGCTTTATAAAGGCATTTTAAGGATGTTTTTGGAAGACAAGCACTGTGGTACTACCTGATGATGATGTTCTTTCACCCAGACATTCACTAATGCCCCTCACTGCCTCTAACAGGTCTGTGTAAAACAGCAGCGGGACTTACACTTCCTTCACGTTAACTTGGATAGCTCTCAGGACACCAGGCAAAAGCATGAAAAGGCAGCAAGTGGGAAGAGGTAAAGACATTTTTAATTTTTTTTTTCTTAAATAATTTGTCCTCAAAGAGAGACTTCACTGTTCAGCCTCAACTAACATCCTAACAGAGGTGTGTGCTGGGTCAGGATGGCTTTGCTGGACTCGACCACAAACCTCCAGTGAAGCTGTCAAGTACCTTGTGTTTTATTTGGTCAGGAGAGACCATGAACATCAAGTCACAGACCAAGTGTTGTAGCAGGCCAGACAGCTCATGATTTTTTTTAGAAAGTGAACTAGTCTGGTGGTAGGGGTGTTAATCTGTCTCCCTACTACTTTTGTTTAAAAAGCAAAGTTTATTTTAGGAAGTAAACTCGGAGAATCGGTGCACGCCCTGGAGGTTCAGACAGAATCACCATACTGTATAAAACACGAGGGAACTCTTGACAGGTTTTGAAAAGTAACAGCCAAATCTGGGCAGATTTCTGTGGGGTTTTGGCAGGATGCAGCTGCCTGGTGGTGTGTGAGCTGCTGCAGAACAGTGGCAGCAGCCTGCGTTCTGTAGAGCTTTAGGAGTGCACTTGGGGATGCTCTTTACCTGCAGTGTTTCTGACTTGTTTTTGTCGTGCCGTTGTAGCACAGGGGCCACATTCTCTGCCTCTGAAAGCCCCAGCAAGACAGACAAGGGTAGGACTGAGGGCAGCCACAGCATGTGCGAGGAGTGTGGAACTGCACCAGTTCCAGCAAGTAGGGTAAAACCCACCCCTGAGATGAGTGAAGTAGATAATAGACAGTTACTGAATGCTTCAGACTTGGAGGAAGCTACCTCAGCGTTCTTAAACCGGTGTCAAAAAGTTGTGAAAGGCTTGGCCGTCCCTGCGGAAGAAGGAGAAAAGCAGGATGTTGCACCAAGCTTTGATGAGCTAGACAGTGAAAAATTTCATGAGGCAAACAACACAAGGCCATTGAGAAACAGGGAAATTGGAGAGAATGGAGTGAAAAGCAGAGACCAAAAAGCCCTTGAGGTGTCTTTGCCTTCATATGATCATTGGCTTAACATCAAATCTCGTGTAGATTTGCAAAGCACTTTGATCCAGAGCAACATGGCATCTGACAAAACTGATAGTGGAAACAAAACCTGGGAAGAGAGATCTGACGTTGAGTCTGGCCAAAAAAGCAGAGAGACTCCTGTGGCTTGCAAGTCTGAATCTGATTCCAGTATTAATAACTTCATCGTAAATAAAGATCAACGGTGGAAGCCACTATCAGATCTGGAATGGCTGGAGATTTTCAAACCCAAAAAGAGAGATGGAAATACGTGCCATGGAAAAGCTGTTTCGAGACTGCACAAGAGATGAAATGTACCTGCCCAAAAAGGTTATGAATTTGTTGCCTTTAAGAAATAAGCATAAGCTAGACTTATGTAGAAACTTAGGTGTGTAAGCTCTCAGTATTATCTCAAGCTATGTTTAAAGCAACTGCTGTTTTAAATTTAGTCTATCAGCCTGAAAAGTTACAAATTTAAAATAAAAATAGCTCTTAAAGTATCATGATTCTATTTTTATGCATTTATTTTTTCTCCTCTCTTATCCCCAAGAGCTGTGTGGGCAGGAGAAGCTGCAGTACCATATAACTTAGCCAAATAAACCAATCGAGAACATCTATGATTTTTTGAAATCCCAGGTGTTGCTTGTAACTCCGATGGGTCAAATATGTTCTGACCAGAGCTGGACTTGTACAGTGATGTTTCTGTGAGGCAAGAAACAGATCCAGGTTTTGTGTGATGCTTTAGTGACTATGTTATTTCTATTGAGAAATCACACCTTGGCTGGGCAAGAATGTAGGACACAGCTCTGAGCACAGGCTGCTGCCTCTGTCAGGGCAAGAAATGAGATGGCAAGATTTAAAGGACAGCAATCTGTCCACTCTCCAGTTCGTGGGACTCTATCCTTCTGTTTGTGCTGTGGGAGGAAAAGGACATGTGGTCGGGGATGAGCAGGATGAGGTTTCTAATGCTGAGAAGTGTCAGAAGAAGACTCAGGTGCCTCAGTGATGTTGGAATGTCTCCGAGATAAAAACCTGCTCTGCTTTTACAGAAGTGGCTTTGTGCCTGCATAAGCAAAGGCATTCAGAGCTGGGGCTTGCTGTGGATTTGTTCTGTTGGTTCCTCTATTTCCTTTCAAAAAAATTGATTTACCCAGCTGTATTTTAGGATTTCTGAAGTTTCACAGCAATTTCATAGCTGCTTTTTAGCCAGAGGAGAGGAGCCTTCCAGCTGGTGGTGTGACAAGCACAGTAAATGAACAGCTGTTTAAACCTGCTCATGGTGTTTGCCAGCAAGCCTGCCCAGCATCCAAACAGATTAATGCTATGGAATGGAAAGATCTGATGTATGGATGCTTTCATTCTGTGTGGCTTTTGAAACAGAAACATTGTAGAAATTGTTGCTGCAGTGAGACAGACCTGTTCAGAAACAAGGTGAATGGGCAGCCACTGAAAAAAAAATGCTGGCCTGGCACATTCCCACGTGCCTTAGCAGAGCTTCACACACCGTGTGGGCTCTCTCTGGTTTCCACTGCCTATAAATCATTGAAAAGAATCCACTCCCCTTCTGTCTACCCTGACCTTTCCTACTGACTCCCCCAGCAGCACCAATGACACACTGCGATCCCTCCAAATCCCTTTTGAGGCTGGATCATGAAAGCTGCTTTCACTTTTTGTCTTGCCCTATTTGTCTTGTCCTTGAGTGAATTTTGAGGGAAAAGGAACAAATTCAACCTGGGCGGTGCAGCTAGAACAGATCTCCTCCAGTTGGGGGGGGGGGGCCTGTGCTACCCATTTGGGATTTGCTGATAAGCTCTCCAGTTTCCTTGATGCCCACATTTGGTCCTGGGGCCCTGCTAATTGGAGATGGATTGACTCAGTGCAAATCCCTGACTGTCTGCTCTCCAGCCTCTGCTGACTCGGATTTGCCAGGCAATAAATCCTCGCCCGTAAATGGGAGGAAGGCAGGAGCATTGCTTCTGTGAAGGGATTAATGGCAGAGACCAAACACAACATTCCTCCTGGGACTTGAATCTGGATCCTCCAGTTTTCCATTTGCTGCTTTCAGAGTGCTGATGATGTAGTCTGTGTTTAGGGAAGGGTGCTGGCACCTCCCTGTCAGCCCAGCAAATATTTTTGCCATGAGTTCCTGAGTTCTGGAGCAGCCAACGAGGAGGCTGTTAACAGTCAAATACCTTCCCCAGTGGCAGAGGGGATTGTGAAATCCCAGAGTGCAGGAGTCATTTCTGTCTGCTCTGACTTGGTGACTTCATTTATGTTGGGCCAACGTTTGCTGCCTTTGGATTTTTATCTCAATTCTCATTTTACAGATGGAGCATCAGCAGGTACTTGCTGAGTCTGCTCGGGCTGGACTAAGCCACCCATTCCTGATCTGTTTCCCTGCCTCAAAACCAAACCTGCATTCCCTTCCTTTCCAACCTGTGTGTTTTCCAGGACAGGGCCTGCTCATCTCATCTCCTCACATCCCTGTTCCAGGCTGCTTGTTCCCTCATGTCTCCAGAGAATCTTTCCTTGTCAGAAACACAGACATGAGCTTTTCTGTCTCAAAAGAGAGCCTGTTTTATCCCAGTGTTTTATGGGAGAAGTGAAATGGGACACAGCAGACATTTGTGAGCTGGCAACTCTCATGAGGGCTTTTTCCTAGATTGAATGTCAGTTAAAAATACACCTATTTTTAACAGTCTTGCCAGGTATAGAATGCATTGTTACACCAAAATAAGTATTTAAAGAATATCTAATGAAATTTCATCAATTCAAAGATGGTATTTTCTTTAAAATACACATCTTTTTTTGTTATTTGCCAATCCAGGCAGTGCTAGCACTCTGCTTCTGTTGTGTTCAGAAGCTGATGAATGTGGTTTGCTTCTGTATTTAAAAATAAATAAACCCAAGCCCCTTTGGGAAAGTTCTCCTGCGATCTCTGAAGTGAGATGATGACTGTAAAACACTGTGAAATTCCCTTGCAAGGTACACCTACAAATATTAATTCGCCCAAGGGTTGATTAGAACCAAAAAGGGATTTGGGTATGAGAGGGGAGCAACTAGCAGAGTATTGGGAAGGACAAAGTGTTGCCTTTCCTGTGTTCTTTGCAAGGTTAAATACACACTCAAGCACATGGTCACGGAGTTGGTTGAGACTGGTTGAATGTCAAACCCTTGTCCTCAGAGGATGAAACTGATCTAGGGAAGCTGTTAAACACAGGAATGCTCTGAGGAACAGGGTAATCTCCCAAGCTCCTTGGTTTTCTTGGCTCAGGACCCACAGTTATTTATGTTCTGCCACAATTTTCCCTTGAAAGTTTAAAAAGGATGGTGATGCTGTTTCTGCCAATGTCTTAATTTTTTTTTTAACAGTGAAGGAAATGTGGAACTGAATTCCCTTCACTTGGCTACTTCTCTATCGACATCCACTCAGAAGAGCAACATGACTCAAAGTTCTGGGAAATTCTCTGGTGAAGATTCCCCTCTGGACATCAGTGACCTGGCAGTGACTAAACCAACAAACAAATACTTCATGAACACAGTCAGTACCTTATTGCACAATGTCCTTGACTGATTTTTAGGGGAATTATGGGGAATTATGGCTGATGGTAGGAATGCAAATGTCTCCTGGCATAGAAGAACAGGGGACCCAAGTGATGAGACAATAGGCTTTATGGCAAAGGTGATAATATATTTTCTTAAAAATAACTCCTTGTTGCCTCAATATGTCTTGGACAGCAGAAGTATAAGTGAGTTTTTTAAAAAAGGGTAAGGTTTTGAAATTAAAAGCTTCAGGAAAATGGATGCTGGCTAACTGGTAATTCCACTTAATATCTGAGTGCACATGGATGTGGTTATCAGAAGCTATTGGCAATTGGTTTTTCCAGTGCTGCTTGGTCTTCCCTCTTTCTCATGTCTTTATTCTCCCCTTTATCCCTGAAGTACCTCTCTTGTGAGTGCTCCTTATACCTGCATGTGGAAATCTGTTAAAAATGGCACTAGGAAAAAGCTCTATGTTTATCTGAAACGCCAGCAGTTAGACAGAGTCTGTTACTTTGCAATATTTTGAACAGAAACATTTCAAAATCAAAATGCAGATTCTTGGTGTGTTATAATTCTTTGAAATCCTCCAAAATAAGGATCCTTCCATAACTTTGGCCCCCTCTCTGTGTCCTGCAGGACACCAGTTCCCTGTTCTGGAAGCTGGAGCGCTCGTTGGCCCAGTCCCGACAGATGCTGGCTGATCTGGAGCTCAGCCTTCTCCACACAAGCCCTTCCTGCATTCCCAACACCAACAACATGAACAAGGTACAGAGTGCTCTCCCAGGACGAGGGTCAGGTGCTCAGGAATACTGATTTGGAACATCCTTTCCCTTATGCTTGCCTTGCGCTGCATTAGCAAAGCATGAGGAGGATATTGGTTATGAAGAGACAATTCCTGCATGCCTTAGTGCCTGAATTTTTTATGGGATTCTGTTTGGCTGCTCAAGGTCATGACAGGATTTGACTCCTGCACGTGTCTGAACAGATGGAAGGCAGAAGTCATTTTGGGGCAGGCTGTAGGAGGTGTAGGAAGGAGTGGACACTGGTTCTCTCTCACTTGAAGCCAATGAGATGATCTCTCAGGCTCAGCACACACTCACTGCTCTGCTGTCCCAGAGACTCCCCGTCACAACTGTTTTATTATTATGTTAACAGAAAGAAGGATAGTATGGAGAATAGGTGGTATATAGGATGCTCTGGGTGTGAATTTAAGCCAGAAGCTCAGCTTAAATAAATGTTGAGTCCTTGTGGGTTAGTAGTTTTAGCTCCTTCATTGCAGGGTCAGAGAATACATTCAGTGGTCAAAGAAAAAAAACTGTATGTAGCTGTCATGGCAGTTCATTTTGTGAGCACAAGTGCTGATAAAGTTCCTGTTGAGTGTTTGGGCAGTGGAAGTAATCAGAGAAAGGGTCACTTGTTTGGTGGATAAATATCCATAAGAATTTCTACCTTGTTCGACAAGGACGTTGTACCTTTTGTCCCTACAAATGAGCACACTTGTGCTGGTGTATATCCCAAAGGGAGGATTTAGGCTCCTGGTTTCAGAGCAGTGCTGAACTCTCATCTTCATCCTCACATGTATCACCTCCCTCTGAAAAGTTGCACTCCTTTTAGCCTTAGATGAACTTGACCAGAACAACGTTGCTGTAAGAACAGACAAAGGCATTTTTATAACATTCAGAACCATAAACCCTTCGCTGTGCTGGGCCTGAGTGTGAAGGTTGTGTGCCAGTGTTTGCATAAACTGAAAGGATATTTTGTTCAGAAGTTCCCCTGCAGGATTTCATTCAGTGGCAAAGACAGCAGCAGTTTAGTCTTTTGCAAGGACTCCTGAGTAGGAGGATTCCTGAAAAGCTCCCTGCACACAGTGCTTGCTTGTGGCTCTTGCCCAGCCCCATCAGCTGTCTGGCTCCTGCTCACTGCTTGGCACGTCACAGCTCAGCTACTCTGGCTGCCCATGACTCTGCTTTAGAATCTGATGCTGCATTTTTGAGCTTGGAAATTGGCTTCTTCTTCAGCATGGATGCTTTAGTGGATAGAAAATGAAGCAGAGCCACATCTGTGGAACTTTGATCTACTTTCAGGGCAGTTCTGGGCAAAAACTCGTCAAGCGTGTTTGAGTTAATCTATGCAGGCCAGCTAACCTGTGCTTAAAACCAGGCTTACCTGGGGCTGTTTTAAACTGAGCTTTGGAACGTAATAAATATGAGATACAGCCTTTAGAATTTAATCGGGGGGAATTGGTACGTGCTGGATTCTGTGCCCTGCTGAGGCGGGGAGGAGAAGGGGGAATTAAGAAGTGTACCCCTGCTGCTCACCAGCTTGAACCTGGCAGCTCTGGAAATTTTATTCTCTGAATCCTTTGATTTCCATGTAGTGTTTTTACATTACAATAGAAACAACAGAACTTGCAGGAACTCTTTGCAGAAGCCAGTTAATCTGCTGCAGAAGAAAGAGATGCTAAGCTTCCTTTTTTTTCTCTGTGATGTTCCCTGAGCATGAAGGTGTTTTCAGCTTGATCTTTTTTTGTTTGCTTCCCTCTTTATAAATGCATCTGCAGTATTAATACACTTCCTGGATTTTTGAGATGGGCCTGGCACAGGATTCTAAGTGCACTTCCAATAAAACTCTTGTGAGTACTGTAACAGCAAACAGATATGAAGTCAGCAAGTAGTTCCTTTAGTCAAATAATTAAACTTTTCTCAAGCATGTTCCTCATCCTCGGGGCGGTCAGATCTCACAGCTTCATTCCCCAGTACCTGCACCCTCCTTATTGTAGCTAAACCCCTTCTGTGTGTTACAGATAACAGGATCAAGGATGTGAACATTGTTGAATGAGAGATTGGGAAGTTTTTTCCAGTGCCAAGGCCAAGGGCTGTTTTAGGATACTGTTCCTGGGCTCAGAGCCCCAAAAGTAGAATGTATTGAATAGAGCTGTTTCAGAATATCCAAAGCAGCCTTGCCCACAGCAGATTGTTTTTTTTTCTTTTTGAATCAGGAAATTTCTCACTCTCTGATTATTTGTTCTCCTATTGTGGATTGGATGCTTGCAATAGGCACCGCCTTTTCTGGTTCTGAGGACAAAAGAGTAACCAGATATGGTTAAAATCCTGAACACCACGTGAAACTAAATAAGAACCAGCAACAATGAGGAGAAAAACTGGCAAAAAAAAGAGAAATCTTCCGGTGCTGACACAACCCAAGCTCGTGCCTGCAAAGGGCAGGCCAGCTGGGCTGTGACACTGTGTGACCCCACTTTTCTCATGTGGATCAGCCTCGATCCAGTGGGGAGCTGGTGCTCAGTTCTCTCTTGGATACTCCGGCTGCAGTCCCTGAGCTGTTTGTGCCCTGTGGAGCCAAGCCTGCTGTGCCCTGGGGAGTCAGGCTGGTTTGCAGCACCCCCGTGTTCTGCTGGTTCTGCATTAAGCCTGGAGACACTGAGTCTTCTCTCAGAGCCCGTCGGGTCTGCAGAGTGCAGCTGATGGGACACTTGGACCTGAGTAGCTGCAGTGCCAAACCTTCCTCTGCTGTAGTGTTCCTGTGCACAGAGAGAGCTCTTCCTAAAGAGAGCCCTGAGGTAAAAGCAGCCAGAGGTTTTATAGGTTGAAGCCAGCACTGTGACTTGCATCCTGAAACCACTGATGTTACAAAGCTTCAGGAGCAAATCCCCAAAAGTGCTGAGCCCCGTGCTGAGGCAGCAGAGTGGGGAGAGCACGCTGAGCCTACAGAAATAATCACATTTGCCTCAAGTGAGAAAGAGCCAGTGGAACAAACACACCACAGTCCACTGTGACAAGAATGAATGGCTCTCCAGGTCACTGGCTAATGCATAATTCTCATTTTCTTCCTGTGTTAAAAGGCACTGAATCACTGTGATCAGTTATATCTGAAGCAGAGCAGGTCCAGAAATGACTAAACATTTGTGCAGTTTCATGTACAGAAGTGATTGAATTGATTTTGGTTGTGTTTGTTTGGTTTTAAATTGCTTTGAAACTCATTCGAGGGCAGGTGCACTGACAAACATTAGGGCAATTTCCTCCCTAGCTGCCAGTGATTTAGCCATTCTCATCAGTCAGTTGTTTTGCCTCTAGAGAGAAGTTGTGTGGGGGAGAGTTGAAGAACTCAGGAGGAAAGCAGTGAGCAAAAAGGCTATATTCAGTTTTGGACACTGCAGCATGTGCCACTGCTCATAAATGGTGACTCAGTGGCTGGCCTAGGGCACAAAGATCACTCCTTTCCTCAAAGCCAACTGGAAAAGTTTTATTTCCCAACACCCCAGTGGTGGCCCTGGGACTGTTGCCTTTCTGTGAAGTATTTTGTTTACCTTTTCCTCGTTACATTTTTACTCTGTTCTTACTCTCTTTGCAGTGTGAAAATGTGGGTAGTAAATTCACGTAAGTGTGGTTGCTTCAGATATTTCAGAGAAAATGTTCCTGCTTTTTAATAAAAATCTTTCCCATTTTCTGCAGAGGAAGAAGTTGTTTCCAACACAGAAGTAATTCTGAGGACCAAAGATCATCAACCCGACAGCTACAATGGAAAGTTACCTCATTTTTTTCCCGTGGTCCTCCGGAATGTTTGAAAGACTCACAAGTGGCAAGAAGATGTGACTCTGCAGGAATGTATTTTATCTTGAAATAAAACACAGAATTACGCCAAGATTAACAAAGCTATTTTTATAGCTGAGAGCTCAGGTTAAACACTAGCTTGTTTTTTAAGAAACTGAAGTGTGTAATTGTTACAACATAGGAGCTATTTTTCTTTTTTTTTTTATGGTGGCTCAGAAATATTTATAGAGTATGACACAGCCAAGCATTCTCCGTTTTTTTTTTAGCATATTGTTTTTGTTCTGGATTTCTTGCCTTGTAGACAGAGATGAATAATGTTTATAGGAAGTTCCCAATTAGTGTTGTAAGCAGGAACTGCCTCCAATGTTGCTGAAATGAGAGAGCTGTCACCCACAAGATGTGGCAGAACAACTTTCCACACTCAGGAGCTGGTTCTTCCAACGAAAGTTTATGGGATCAGGTGTGCACGGCCTCTGTTTACACTGTAGAGATAGGCAAGTATGATGTGACCTTTTTTTAACATTTAAACTGCATTTATCTTTGCTGATTGGGCAAGATATGCTGTTACCGCAATTTGAACTTATTTTTTTAACTAAGAGATCAAATAAGCTAATAAAGGTGATACTTTGCTGTGTCTCTCTTGCCCATTTAACATATTTAGCACTTGGTTTCTGACACTCCTCAGCACAGACACGAGTGGGCTGCCCAGTCCTGCATAGGTTGGGAGCACTTTGGGACGCCAGTGCCCCTCCCACAGCCCTCCCAGCGTTTTTCCTGCTCAGGGGCAGCCAAGGGTGGGAGTTTCTGCTCCATCCACTGCCACCAATTATTGCAGAGGAACACAACACTCAGTGGATTCCCCTCGTTAACTCTTTCATTTCATTTTCTGCTTTCTCTTTAATTACTCAAGTGACAGCCTTTCCTGCAGGTATTAATGGCCCCAGGATTAGGTGGCCAATTCTGATGAGAGCTGCTGTTCTCCAGACTCTTTCCCTGCCTGCTCGCCAGCGTTACCCACAGAGGGAAGCTCAGCGGCTCCAGCTCTTTTCAAGTTTCCTCAAGCCTTTACAGTGCATTTATTCCTCTACCTGCACAGAACCTTCTCAGGCTCCATCCTCACAATCTCCTGCTCTGGGTATGACAAGAATTCCCCCAAAAAGCCAATGAAAACAATGCCATGATGCTCATCCTGAAGCTGTTGAGCAGCTACACAGAGAAATTGGTGCAACTTCCAAGCAGCAGCTGTGTTTAAATGTGTTTGAGGTTATTGGATGAACTCACTGAGTTTAAAATCCTTGAGAATTTAAAATGGTGACTTTAAAATCAGTATAGAAAACTGAGCTCAAGCGATGCATCGAGGATCTGCACAGCCCTAGGATTTTGTGTCAGGGCTGCCCTGGATTTGTGGAGTGGGAAGAAGGAGAATAACTGGGTTAATTTATTCAGCACTGAGTGACTTAAAACTGCATTATTGACCACACTCTGATGCTGGAATGGAAACACTTCAAACTCGGTGCCTTATTTCTGGAAGCAGCTCAAATACTCCAGGGAGCCCTTTGCTATTGTATCCTTGGACTGAATTATTATTTAAAGACAACAAAGCTTCTGTTCAGCCGCAGCCTTTCCGCAGGGTGGATGCGAGCTCCGGTCATTGACTTTGGTAACGGGAATTGGTGTTGGGGCTCAGAACGAGCAGCGCGCGTGTGCGTGCAGGTGCAGTGGGAGAGGGGTGATGATGGGTGCTGAGAAGGGACGGGTGTGCTGGCGGTGGCCGCCGCTCGTTCTGTTTCCTGAGCTGGGGAATCACCTCGGTACCTGGTGCCCCGCGCAGGCCGCTAAGGGACGTGTCCCGCTCCGTGTCCCCTTCCTTGTCCCGCTCCGTGTCCCCTTCCTTGTCCCGCTCCGTGTCCCCCCCGGCGCTGCCCGGTCCCACCTGCCCGCGGGGGGAGCGGCGCTGCAGTTCCGAGCGCGGCCGCCAGGGGCGCGGCGGCGCGCGGCGCAGTGCGCGG
>WAAG01034288.1:109912-164447 GCA_013390105.1 Tichodroma muraria
GTGTCGGCGGAGCGCGGCCGAGCCCGGGGGCTCCGCTGCAACCCCCGTCCCGGGAATGAGCATCTCCGCATCCCTGGCGAGCCCCGGCCCCACCGACACCGGGGAATGTTTCGCGCCGGGGCTGGATTCACCCCGGCTCCGGGTAACCCGCGGGGTCGCCCTGCGCGGATCGGGGTCTTTGGAATACGGAGGGTGGTAGAGGGGAAACAAAGCCCAGAGGCGTTTCTGCCCCATCGTGTCCGGCTTAGCCGGGATGTCCATGGTCCTGTGGCCCCCACGGGGTGGGCAGTGGTCGGGCACTGATGGGGCTGGCATGTGGCTGGTGGGAAATGAAGTACTCAGCGTGGGCAGGGATGGGCAGAGGGATGGACGGAGCAACGGGCTCGCTGCTGCCCCAGCAAAAATAACAGTGTCCTCCCGCATGCCTCCTCTGACTCCTCTGCTTTTGCAGGCTGTGCATTCATCTCAGATGTTTTTCCCTTTGCCCTTTTGCTTTGCGGTTCCTTCCTTAGCCCTTGGGCTGGTTTGGCCCCGGAGAGTGCCAGCGAAGGCAGGTGGGAATTTCAGGCCTCGCAGGGTCACGGTGCTGAGTAGGAAACGGAGCTTGCTGGGTTTGGGGAGCAACATGAAAAAACCGGCAATTCCGGTTCCCTCTGGACGCGTCTCCTTCAGTCGTCCCACCGGGCACCGCTGGTAAACGATCGCGGCGGCAGCGCTGCCCGTGCGCCCGGGGGCTGCCCGTGCCGGCCGGGCAGGAGCAGGGCCCTCCTGCCCCCGCCCTTCCAGGGCACTTTGGGCTTTTCACTGGGACTTGTGCTCTGGAAATCTGTGCAGTCGCAGGGATGCTGTGAGCGGAGACATGGACAGGGCAAAGAGGTGGTTGGGCTTTCAGCTCTCTGACCCCAGGCTCGCTGGCTGATGGTCACATTCACTGCCCAGAGCTGACCTTTTTTCCAGCAGCTGCTGAAAACTGTCCTAAAGGAGCTTTATCCTGGTGTGGTTTCCTGTAGTGGTGCTTCAGTGAGAGCAGAACTGTTCAGTGTCAGAACGTGGGTATTGATCTGCCTTTTACCTCTAATTATAGCAGCTGCCCAGCCGGCCGCGGGTCGTCTCTGTGTCACGGGGGTGCTGGTGGCACATCCCCTCATCGTCTCTGTCACAGGGGTGCTGGTGACACGTCCCCTCCGCTGTCTGAGGATTCTGTACCAGAATCCAGAGCGCCATCACCTTTTCCCCTGTGAGGGCCCGGGTGATGTCTGTGGTTACAGACAGGAGTTGTTGACCCTGCTGTGATCCCAGGTCCTTGTGGGTGACGTGAAGGTCACCTGCTTTCCCTGAAAATGCTTTTCCATGTCTTGTGTCGGGGTGATGTAGATGTCTCCCTCGGAGAAGCCGTGCGTGGGAAGTAGGAAATCACCATCCCACAGCAGGCGCTTGCTCGGCAGCCTGGCAGGAGGAAAACCTTGTCCTTTTCCGCTGCCAGTTTTGCTTTTCTTAAACAAAAAGGTTAAAAATCCAATGAGCCCTGGAACCTGCAGGATTGCATTGTGTGTGACTGCCAAGTGGTGTTTTCCTAGTGTAATTTGGGACGGAGCAGCATTAGGAAGGGAACTCTGGAGTTCATAGCTCAGCTGTTCTGACAGGTCTCGTGCTGCCTGGCCAGGGAGGTTTCCAGCTGCCAAGAAACCTCTCCTGCTGTGGCATCGTGCTGGGACCCGGCATCCACCTGCCAGGTGGGGATCTGGGACCCTGTGGGATGGCGGGGCTCCAGGGAGCCGTGGGTGGGAGGATCAGCCCTAATTAAAAGCAGCCTGGAACGAAAGGGTGGATGTGAACTGTGCTCCTTCATTTGGGCGCTTTGATCCCGGCTTTAGTCACCGGCTTGGTACGTGCGGGCTGTGAGCAAAGCACTGGGGCTGCACCCCTGTGGGCTCCCACAGCCCATGGCTGGGCAGGTTTTGGGGTTGCCTTCTCACCCTGGTGCCTGTCAGTGATGGGCAACAGTCTACAGGTTGCATCAAAGTTTTGGCCAGGTGGTTGTGCACCTGCAGTGACAACCAGGACCTGCCCATCTCCGGACATGCCAATGGTGTCCCAAGAGGTTGGGTCAAGGGTGAATCTCCCTATTTTGAGCCATCCTCCACAGTCTGGCTTTGCCAGGCAGCCAGCAGGAACATCCTGACAACACGCTTGTCCCAGGCTGCAGCATCCCCCCATGCCCATCCCTTTTTCCTGGATCTCCTGGCCAGCCTGATGGCAGGACCTGACTGCTTGGAGGCAGTGAAAGCACACCTGGACTGGCGGCTCTGAGGGACTGGCATTTGTTTGGTGCCACCGTGGTTTGTTTGGGACACAGTGTCTCATGGTGGTGCTGTGGGTGGGCTGGGGCTGCCCCTGCAAGCGTCCAGTCCTTGTGCTGGACATGAAATGGCTCAGTGAAACCTCTGCACTGAATCACCAAGGATGAAACCAACCTCTCCAGCAGCTCCTGGGCTGAATTTTGGCTTGTCAGGCTATCAGTGAGACTAAGGGCAATAAATACAATAAAACAACCACTGCCAGTGGGAATTACAGCTCTGTTTTGGGACAGACCAGCAGGGTCCCAGCCCACTGAGCAGCTGAGATCCTGTCTCTGGGGATAGGGGACAACATTTCCTTTCCTGGGAGTCTGCCCATCTCACACTTTGACCCTTCTGGCTGTGCCTCCTCCAACCCCTCTGGGGCTTGGGTTCCATGGATGGGTTGGGATGAGCGTGATGGGCTGGGACAGGCCTGTCTTAGGTCAGGCAGCAAAATTCCTGATTTGGGAGATGCATCTGCCCTGCTCCCTCTGTGGAAACACCTCAGTAAAGATGCAGTAACTCCTTTAGCAGCTCTTTGCTGCAAGATGCGTTTCCAAATCCTTCCTTGCCTTGGCTTGGTTGCTCTCTGGTCCAGGATAAACCATCCTTTCTGTCATTATCCCGTGGGAGGTGCTGGCATCTCTGAGGACCTGGGGCACATCTCTCCGGCCAAACTGCCATCGAGGGCACAGCCTCTGCCAGCTCCAGGCTTTTGGGTGGCTGTGAAGGCACTTTGGGAGAGGCAGCTGTGCTGCAAGTGCCCGTTCCCGGGCACTCCAGGCTCGTTAACCTTTGGGGATAAGAGGATTACAGCAAGTCACCGGCTTAACTCCGCTGCTGCTGTACGGCCCCACATGGCGGGGTAACACCGGGACTCTCCCGGTGCAGGAAAGGCAAAGGCAGCCCCTCTCCCCAGCAGCCTTTTGGGACAGATTCACTCTTTGGGATGATGCACAGTTTTGTTGCTGTCATGGTCAGTTCGTGGGTAGCTGTTCTAGATTCTTTTAGGGTGGGTTTGCTGCATGCACACCTTTGACATTGCCCCTTTGGTGTCGGGTTCCTCCTGCATAAATCAGGAGCACTTGATAACTCGGCGTCAGGTTCCTCCTCCCACAGGAAAGCACCTCGTTTCAGGGGTGTCCTTGGACAAGCAGCAGTGTGGAAGCAGGTGCTTTCCTGGGCAGGTAGATAGGATTTTTATAAGGTTTTAGGGCAGTGGAGCTGCAGGGAGGGACCGAGTTCCTCTTCCGGCACAAGTGCTGGCAGCGGGGCTGCTTCCTGCCTTCCCAGCTGGGACCTTTTTCCTCTGCTGGTGACAGAGGGCTCATGGACACAGGCACAGCCCAAGCGCTTCTCTGAGGGTGAAGCAGCTCGGTTGAGTCTGAGTCTGAGGAGGAAGATCCTCATCAAACACAGCAGCTTGGATTTGCAGCCCATCAACACATGGGAGATGCAACCGACCCCAGTCTGGGGTCATTTTTTGGAATAAATTCCTAATTTAAAGTGTGCTGTGATCAAACATATCAAAATATAGATAATCCTCCTCTGATAATCACATTGCTCTGGATTTTTGCTCCATCAAGATGGGCATTGAGGCTGCCACTCCCTCCTTTCTTGGGGGCTGCTTTTCCCCATGTGCTGTTTGTGTGCAGCAACATCCTCAGAAGAACCCAAACCACTCCCCCGTGGTTCAAAGGCTCCATGTGATTACACAAACAACCCTGGAATTTGGCATCTCACTGTTGTGCTTTAATGTTCCCCGGGCACGGCACTGAGTTCAGGCTGCAAAAATGCAAAAATTGGTTTCCTGGGACAGGGACAGCCGGGAGCACCAGCAGCAGTGGTCAGATCCTGACAGATCCTGCTGGGGATGGGGGGTGGGGGGGTGGTTAATGGATGCTTTGTTTATGGATAAAAAGGCCTATTCTGATGTGTTACAAATGACTTTGAGGTGGCAAATGCGTTCTAAAATTCAGGGTATTCCCCAAAAGCACCAGCACTGCACTTCGGGGTGTCGGAGTAGCCATGGGGGTCGAACCATGTCTGACAGCCACTCTCCCTTCCTCTTGCAGGCCATCAGCATCAGCAAAGCCATAAACACACAGGAAGCACCAGTGAAGGAGAAACATGCCCGCCGTATCCTTTCCCTTGGCTCCCAGGACAGCACGGAGGAGTTTGGGGTGTGGGGGTGTCACCCCCCGATGCTGGAGCCACAGGAGATTTGAGAGACAAAGATCCGTGCAGAGCTTGGTTGGGGGCTGGCATCACAAAGGTTCATCCATCAGTGAAAAGGCAGATGAGTAGTGCAATAAAATTGCATTTCTTTGGCAGTAAAATACAGAGGGCCCCAGCGTGCCCTCGGCAGGGGGAGGTGCACCCAAAAATGACGAATGGGGGGTCTTATTTGGGGGTTTTATTTGGGGGTGCAGCATTGTGCCGATCGTCCCTGTGCTCGTGGGACACCTTTCAGTGAAAGCTGGCAAAGAACAGTCCCCAGCCTATCCCCTGCTCCGTGTGTACCCAGTTGGCCTTGACTGCACTGGAAGGGATCATCCTGGGGACGCACCACGAGAAGGGAGCGTTCACCTTCTGGTCCTACGCCATCGGGCTGCCCCTGCCCAGCAGTGCCATCCTCAGCTGGAAGTTCTGCCACGTCCTGCACAAGGTCCTGCGCGACGGCCACCCCAACGTGAGTGTCCCCTCTGCAACGTCCCTCCTTGCTGCACTCGCAGGGGGATGTTCTGGCTCTTGCCAGCATCCCTCTGCACAGGGAGTGGGATCCCTTCAACCCCAGCCACCTTTCCCAGACTGTGGGGCACTCTTTTGTCTCACATCTTTGAAACTTCCCCGTGCAAGTCCCTGATGGTGCCACGGGAAGGCTGGAACTTCTCCCAGAGCTGGAGTGGTGTAAGGGGCTGGATCCCTCCTGTTCCCCAGCATCGGGGCAGCCAGCCAGCTCCACTGTGTCACATCCTTCCCTTTTTTGTCCCCAGGTTCTCCAGGACTGCCAGAGGTACCGCAGCAACATCCGAGAGACAGGGGACCTGTGGGTGAGTGGGGCAGAGTGGAGGTTTGTGCCTCCCAGGGGGTTTGGAGATGGTTGCTGAGGAACACGGTGGGCACAGAGAGGGTGAAGCAGTACCCGAAATAACCTGCTGTCTCTTTGGGTGATGGCTGTGTGCATGATGGAGCCACAGGGCTGGCACTGGTCTCTGGTTCCTGTGGGATCTGCTGGATCTGGTCACATCACTCTGGATTCCCCGTCTCCCCTCGTGTCTCTGCAGGGCCATTTGCACGACAGGTACGGGCAGCTGGTAAGCATCTACACACGGCTCCTGCTCACCAAGATCTCCTTCCATGTCAAGGTGAGACCCTCTGCCCCCTCCTCACCACCAGAACGAGGGGATGTGCCACACCAGCAAGAATATGAGCAGCAGCTGACGGCTTTTTCCTTCCTTTTCCAAAGCATCCTGAGTTCCCCCCGGGCCTTGAAGTGTCGGATGAGGTGCTGGAAAAGACTGCAGGGACAGATGTGAACAACATGTGAGTGTCCTGGTGGGGCCCAGTGCCCAGGGTGTGGTCACCAGCTCCATGACCCTCAGCTGGCAGTGTCCTGCTGACGAAACCACTCCAGGATGGGGCAGTCACTGGGATTTTGTGAATTGTTTGGATGGTGCCCGATTCCTCCTGCACCCACAGAGCACTGCGGGGTGTAAATGCAGGGAGAAAAAGCCCCAAATTCTCGTCAGAGCCCTTGCCATCATGAAGGCTCTCAGTGAACACGAGCAACTGGAGCAAAGATGTCTCTGCTGTCAAGTGATGGAGTTCTGGTTTGTTTTGGCAGCTTCCAGCTGACGGTCGAGCTGTTTGACTACCTGGATTGTGAGCTGAAGCTGTCGGAGTCAGGTGAGGAGGCGGCAGGGGCAGGTCCCTCCCGCTTGCCCCGGGGCTCTTGAGCAATAGTTTCGCTCTTTGTTCGGGAATGGAGTTCCGGAAGGCTGAGGCTGGAGGCTCAGGTCCCTCCTCCTCCTCCCATGAGATTTCTGAGGTGGTTTCTCAGCTGGATTCCCCTGTTGAAGCTCTGTAGAGGCAGTTGTAGGAAAATATTTAGAGCATGTAGCTGCTTTGAACCCACCTGAGCAAGACAGTGTTGTTTTCAGAGCAGAGCTGCTCTGAAATATGTTTTTATTTCTTTTTTGTACAACCACGTTAATCATATGCATTACACAAATCCCTTCTGTCCCTCTGAAGGATGGGGCTGTACTTCTTTTTAAAGACTCATTTCCCCTCGTTGAAATGCCTCTGGGGAGGGCTGGAGGCCCCTGCTCATGTCTCTCACCTCCCTAGGAATTTTTAGATGGCTTAGAGAGGTGGCAGATTCTTCCTCTGTCGAGAGTCAGGAACACGGAGCTGCCCTGGAAAACAGGGCACAGCGGGAGATGTGCTCCCGTGCTCCCGGCTCCCGACAGCCTCCTGCTTCTCCTCCTGACCCAGTTATACAGAGAATTTATATTCATAAATACTTTAAAGCTGAGTGGGGAAGAAGCCAGGGTGGATATGCTGCCTGGATCCCTGCCAAGGGAAGGGATCTGTTTCCGAGCAGGGGCAGGCGAGGCTGCGGTGCCGCCGGCCCGTCCCCTGCCCTGGGATCCTCTCCCAGATCCTTGCATGATTAAATAGAATGGAGCAAAACCTCTCACTTTCCCCAGCTGTGCCCTGCGGCAGCAGCTTGAGGGCAGCGTCCTGGGGATAAATCCCTCCTCTTTGGGGTTGGGGTATCCATGGCAGAGCTGAGCACCCCTCCCCTCTGTCAGCGCGGTGCCTTTGGGTGGTTTTGCTGCTCGCAGTGGGGTTGTTCTCAGCTCAGGGCAGCAGCCCTGGCGTTTGCCCGTGCCCCACATCCGCCGTGGTTAATGATCAAGCGGCGTGGCCGGGCGCGGGCGGCTCTGCAAACACGGCTCCCCTCAGTTTTCAGGCAGCTCAACACCTCCATGGCCGTGTCACAGATGTCGGCGGTGCAGTGCCGCCTGGCCCCCCTCATCCAGGTCATCCAGGACTGCAGCCACCTCTACCACTACTCCGTCAAGTTAATGTTCAAGCTGCACTCCTGTGAGTCCTGGGAATGTGCTGGTGTTTTCCCGGGGTGGGCTTCTGGAGCTGGGGATGAGGCTGGTGTGGATTGTCCATCGCCATGTCCCTGTATCCCAGCTGGGCTCTAGGGGCCTGCTCCATCCCACGCAGACATTCCAGATAAAGGAGTTAGAAGGACTTGTTCTTTATTAATTCAAACCCACGTGCCCTGGCCTGCCAGCCCCCTGCATGGGATCCCTGGGCAGCACAGTGGCCAGCAGACTCGTGTGGGTATTTGGGAGTTCCCACGCCCGCATCTCCCTGATCCCTGTGCCAGGGATGGGAACACCCCACTCCCATCCTGACCCCTCACATCCCACTCCCTCCTGGCTTTTACCCTGCTGGCTTTTGCAGTGGAGGGGTCTGGGTGCATGTGAACACCCGTGCAGCCCCGGATCAGTCACAGCTGTCCCTCCTCACCCAGGTCTGCCGGCCGACACCCTGCAGGGCCACCGGGACCGCTTCCACGAGCAGTTCCGCAGGTAACCGGGGCCCAGGTGAGGCAGTGGGGTCCCCTCCCTCCTTCCAAGCCACCTCTCATCTCCCCTTTGTCTTTCCCTCTTCTCCAGCCTTAAAAACTTCTTCAAGAAGGCGTCCGACATGCTGTATTTCAAGCGGCTCATCCAGATCCCTCGGCTGCCGGAGGTACGGAGGATTTGGTGTGATGCTCTGGGGAGTTTGTGGGTGCCCCCCTGGATGGGTTTGGGATATGGGGACACTGTAGAGGGTCCCTCTGGCCCTGTCAGCAGCACAGGGCTGGCTTTCTCCCTTCCCCTGGCACTCTGCTTGCTGCAGTTCCTGAACTCTCTGCAAGGCTGCAACAACTTCTCGTCCCTACAGAGCCCCCCAAACTTCCTGCGGGCGTCTGCGCTGGCCGAGCACGTGAAGCCGGTGGTTGTCATCCCTGAGGAAGCCCCCGAGGATGAGGAGCCAGAGAACCTCATTGAGATCAGCACAACTTCCACCACGGAGCCTCAGGTGGGGGCCTGGGGCTGGGATGGGGGGCAGGCTCCCATGGCCTGGCTCAGCTCAGCACCCTCTGTCCTCCCCAGATCACTTCGGATCTGTTTGAGCAAACCTTCGGGCCGCCCAACGGCGTTTGGGATGACAGGTATGGGGGGGCCAGCAGGGGCGAGTGGCCACTGCCACGTGGGACCAACCTGCCCTTGTCCACAGGGATGCACAGATCGAGAGCCTGAAGAAGGAGGTGGAAACGCTCCGTGCAGAGATGGAGAAGATTAAACTGGAGGTAAAGCCTGGCTGGGGTGGGTGAATGGGGTTTGGTGCCGTGCTGTGGAAACCCTAAAGGGGTGCAGCAGAAGTGGGGTCCTGGCATCCAGTGTTGTGTTTCGGGATCACTCCCAGTGCCAGGATGTGATTCCTGATGGGGTGGAGGAATGTGAGACCTGTCCCTTGCTGTCCTGATGTTACCAACAGGGACAGAGTGGCTGCAGGGGTAAAGGGGAGAGCTTTCCTGTGCATCCCACGGCTGCTTTGCCCAAATTGCAGCGGGGCACCTGGACAGGGGTGTTGGGGAGGGCAGGGCCGTGCCCCAGTGGCCGGTGACCCCCCGCAGGCGCAGCGCTACATCACCCAGCTCAAGGCACAGGTGAACAGCCTGGAGGGAGAAGTGGAGGAGCAGCGCAAGCAGAAGCAGAAGGCGCTGGTGGACAACGAGCAGCTGCGGGATGAGCTGGAGAGGCTGCAGAGGGTGAAGCAGGACAGTGACAGGTCACAGCGACTCTGCGCTGAGGCCGAGAGTAGGTGCCCTGGGGTGTCCTGTGGTGCCTGGGGCCCGTGGGCTGCCCTCGCTGTGGTCACTGAGGCTCTCTCACCCCTGCAGAGAAAGCCAACGCCACCGAGATCCGCTACACGAAGCTGAAGGAGAAGCACAGCGAGCTCATCAACACCCATGCCGAGCTCCTGAGGAAGGTAACTGCTGCCTCTGCAGGCAGGGACTGACTCTGAGGGCAGTGTCCCAGAATTAAATCCCTCCCTTCTGGGGTTGGGTATCCAGGGCAAAGCTGAGCACCCTTTCCCATTTCCATCATGATCCCTTTGGCTGTTTTTGTTGTTGTTTTTTGGGGTGTTCTGCTGTTTGGTCTGTTTCTGCTGGTTTCTGTGGCCAGTGTAGCTGGTGGGGTATCACTTGTACCAGCAGTCATGGCACGCTCAACTCCAGTCCTGGAAAGGGGCTCTCGAGGGATATGCTGGTGGTGGGGATCCTGTGTCTCAGTTGTGCCACTCACCTGTTTAATTTTTGGCTTTGGGTGTTTTGGTCTTGCTTTTGTCCCTTTGTCCCTCTGCCACCACTGGTGTGGCTTGTGCCTGTCCAGTCCCCCTGTACTGGTGCCATCACCCTCTGAGCACCAGGCAGGGGGGACACCCCTTGAATCCATGTCCACTGACAGCCAGCATTTTGGATGTTGTGAGAAAGGTGTCTTGGATTTATTCTCTGAGCTACAGCTTGGTTGGAATGAGCGTGGGGATGGTGAGGGTCCCCCTTGGAACGCCGGGTGAGCCCCGTGTCCCCCCACAGAACGCTGACACTGCCAAGCAGCTGACGGTCACACAGCAGAGCCAGGAGGAGGTGGCACGTGTCAAGGAGCAGCTGGCATTTCAGGTGGAGCAGGTCAAGCGAGAGGCTGAGATGAAGGTGAGCTCTGGATCCTTCCCTGCTTCCCTGCCAGCACTGAGCCTTCCCCAGCCTGGGAAATGCAGTTTGGGAGCAAGGGAAAGGAGTGGTTGTTGCTGTTGGGTCCTGATTCCAAGGAAGAGTTGCCCTGGCTCCTCAGGAGGGTGTTAATATATGACTCATTCCCTCTTGCCCAAATCTGCCTTTTCTTCCCCCAAGAAAACGCCACAATGCAAATCGATGGGTTTGAGTGCTTTCATTCTCTGGGGCGCAAGATGGGGGCTGCTCTCAAAATTCCTGGTGCGGGAAAAGGAGCCCTTCCAGGAAACACCCCTGCCCAAAACCCCCTCCCTGCAAAGCATTGCTGGGTTCATTCCCTCCATCCCGGCTGGTGTCCGTACTGGGCGTGGCCGGGGCGTGGCAGGGGCTGAGCCCTGGGCACGGTGTGTGGGCACAGCTGGAGGACCAGAGCGTGCAGCTGGAGCAGCTGAGGCAGGAGCTGGACGCCCGTCGGGACGAGCTGGAGCAGGCGCAGCGCTCGCTCAGCCACGCCAAGCAGGTACGGGGCTGGGGGGGCAGCACGAGCCCAGGTGCTCGCCAAACCCTGTCACAGGGTGAGGGAGCTGCCACCACTGCTGAGCCAGAGGTGCAGCAGCAGCCCGAGGAGCTGTCACGGGGCTGAGCGTGGGCCCAGCCCAGCAGTGTCACGAGCTGGGCGCCATCTGGAGCTCCCCCCTGCAGTGGGCTCCCAGCAGTGACAGGGGGGTGACAGGGTGTCCTGGCCCCCCATGGCAGGCAGGTGTGGAGCTCAGTGCCCAGGTGGATGCTCTGCACGCCGAGAAGGAGGTGCTGAGGCGGTCGGTGAGCGAGAAGGAGTGTGAGCTGCTGTCCACACGTGGCCTCATCGAGGAGAAGGAGCTGCAGCTGAGCCAGGAGGCAGAGAAGGCCACGAGGGAGATCCAGGAGCTCCGGGGCAGGCTCCTGGAGAAGGTACAGGGCTGTGTGAGGAGCCCACTGCCCCTCTGCTCGCCGGGGTGAGATGTTCGGGGGGTGTCAGCCGATGTAGCCAGTGGGATATCACTTGCAACAGCAGTCGTGGGACGGTTGGGTCTGATCCTGGAAAGGGGCTCTCAAAGGGGCCCTCTCTGCTGCTGATGGGGATGCTGAACCACTCACCTGTTCCTCCTGCCTCACAGAGCAACCAGGAGCAGAGCCTGCAGCAGAAGCTGCTGGAGGAGCAGTTTGGAGTCCTGCAGGAGACAGTGAGAGAAGCCCAGGCCATCCTCCGTGATGCCATGGCCAAGCTGGATGACCCCCTGCATCTCCGCTGCACCAGCTCCCCAGGTACATCCTGCTCATCCAGGGGGCTGAAACACGCTGTGCTTTCTCCCTCCTGCACAGATAATGTTGCATCTCAGCTCTCCCACGGCATTTTTTCCATCATGCCTGAGGCCGTTGGGGTCGGACTTCCCGGGATGAATTTTTAGCTCCCACCTTCAGCACTATTTTGCTCAGACTGTAGTGCTGTTCCCCAGCCAGGGATACACTTCCACTCAGTGGTGCCTCGTGGAGTCAGCACTGGGGCAGACACCCACCAGCCTGGCCGTGCTGAGGAAATGACATGAAATTCCTTGCAGATTACCTGCTGAGCCGGGCGCAGGCGGCGCTGGATTCCACGGATACCCTGGAGAAGGGGCACGCGCAGTACATGGCCTCCATGGCAGGTACCTGGGGCTGGGGACTGGCACTGCTTCCAGCTTGCTCGTGTTTCCATACATCCAGCAGCCCCTGGCAGCTCCGGGGCCACCGGCAAGCGGCAGCTCCCTGTGACAGAGGGACACGGGGGGTTCCCGTGTGCTCGTTCAATCCCAACATCTCTGAGCCTTGCACTGATCCTTGAGCGCCTTCAAGGACGAGCTGCAGCCCCCAGGAGCTGGCAGGGGGTGCCCTGGGCTGGCAGCTCCTGACCCCGTGCTGTCCCTGGCAGATGCTGCGGGGCTGGTGGGGGCTCTGGCCCTCTTCGCGCACCTGACGGCCGACACCATCGTCAATGGCAGCGCCACGTCCCACCTGGCCCCCACGGACCACGCTGACCGTGAGTGCAGGAATGCAGGGCGTGGTGGGGATTTTTTCTCGTGGGCCTTTTCTGTAGGGAGGCCATGCCAAAGCCCCCTCTGCCAGGGGCAGATTTTACCAAGGACAGCACATTCCCTGTGCTCCCCTTCCCGCCATTCCCTGCCCTCTAGTGCCCCTCCCTGGGCCGTGCTGCTCTTGGAAACTCATTTGTCGTCTCCTAGAAGACATTTGCCAGATGCTGCTGTGGATGGGGGGAGGAGGAAGATGAGGGTGGGCAGGGCTGGGATGAAGGAAGCCTTTGCCCAGCCAGGGCTGGCACCAAGCTGTGCTCTCTGCAGGGCTGACGGAGACGTGCCGGGAGTGTGGCCAGCGGAGCCTGGAGTACCTGGACAAGCTGAAGGACAGGCAGAGGTTGGGCAGTGCCGAGCTGGGGGACGTGCGGGGGGCACTGCGAGGGGTCCTGCAGCTGGCCCAGGTAGGAGATGGAGCAGAGCACAGCCACCTTCCCACTCGTGGCTGGCAGGGTGGGTCCCAGGGAACACTTTGGGGCACTTTGTCCCCCATACCCACAAGTTCTGGTGCTTTCCATGAGCTCTCTCAGCTTCCAAGCACTGAGACCCTTCCTGGTGGTGCACAGAGCTGGTCACCCTCAGATCAGCTGAAGTCTTTTAGCCCAGTAACCCCTGTGGAAGGAAACTTCCCAACTTTCAGATACTTCTCCTTGTGAAGCCCCTGTTAGTCTTTTCCTTTACACCACTGTTCAGCTCTCCAGAGCCCTCTGGAGCAAAAACTGCTCCTGTTAAGGAGTTTTGTCACCTTGCTTTGGGGCATTTCTTACCTCTGAGGTCCCCATGCCATGTTTCCTGCAAGTTGGTGGCACATTCTGCACCTTTGCAGGCTGCAGAATGCTGCTCCTGCAGCTTTAATTATTTGTCGGGGGTGGGAAGGAATTGGCTATCTTGGTTTGTAGTTATTCCTTATAAATATTCCCTTCTGTTTCTCTGCCTGAAACCTCCTCATGCCTGCTGCGTCCTCTGGCAGGAGCTGAGACCCAAGAGCCTGGACATCAGGCAGGAAGAGCTGGGGGACATGGTTGAGAAGGAGATGGCCTCCACCTCGGAGGCAATCGAGGATGCTGTCAGGAGGATAGAGGTGAGACAGAGCTGCAGGATGGGCCATTCTGGGGCCTTGGGGTGGCAGAGTGTTCATCACTCCTCCACCTTTCTCACCCCAGCATGGCATCCAACCCTTCCCTCTTGTGTTTCCCAACAGGAGATGATGAGCCAGGCCAGGAATGAGAGCTCTGGGGTTAAGCTGGAAGTGAATGAGCGGTGAGTTGTGGGGAGGGACATGTGGCAGGTCTGTGCCCTGCTGGGGTGTGCTCTGCTCCAAAACAGGCTGCCTGGTCTCAAAAAAAGCCCCATTTTCTGAAACCAAAGCTTCCCTGGATGCTGAGCACTTTTCTCTTGCTTCCCTCCAGGATTCTGAACTCCTGCACAGATCTAATGAAGGTCAGTACTACAGAAACCCATCTGGGATGCACAGAACTGTAACCTCCCACCAGCAGCAGCATCAGTCCTCCTCTATAAGACTCCCATCAAACCCCAAAACCTGTTTTCCTTCATTCCAGGCTATCAGACTTCTTGTAACAACATCTACAAACCTGCAGAAGGAGATAGTGGAAAGTGGCCGGGTAAGTCCTCCCTTACACTCATCTCTTTGTACTGACATGAAATACAGGAGAATTTCCCCCAAACTGCAGAAACACTCTGGATTTCATGGTTTCCCCTGTTAGCAGCACGCTGGCAGTCCCAGTTGCTGGAGATGGGTTGCTCAGCCCTGTGTTCTCTTGCACAAATTGCTGTCACCCTTGCAAAGCCTTGCTCATCTAAAGATGATGGCCCAAACTTGTGTGTTTTAAACCAAACCTAGCTCAAATTTGTAGGCTTGGGACTCTGATGTTGTTTTTCTTAGTAATTATTTAAGCAGGTCAGTAAGAGCAGCATGAAGAGCACAGGAGTGCTGTCGCTGCCTTGATTTACGGCTTTCTATATTAATTTATATATTGTTACACTTTATATGGCTATTTAATACGGATTTATATGTTGTTGTGTATTAGACACGAGTTAATCCAGGCCATAATATTCTCATAACAACAGGGGGCAGCAACAACTCAGGAGTTTTACGCCAAGAACTCGCGCTGGACCGAAGGGCTGATCTCTGCCTCCAAGGCCGTGGGCTGGGGAGCCACACAGCTCGTGTAGGTACCCCCAGACTGGGAGCTTCCCCTGGCACACGGCTCCATGGGCTTCACCCAGGGCTGCCTCGTGCTCCCCCGTCACCCCATCATCCAAAATTCCTGAGGTGTCACGGAGCATCAGTGCTAATTCCTTGTGGAACATCACTGCTGGCTCCTTATGGAGATCTTTGCTGATTTTTTATGGACCCTCAGTTTGGTTCGTTGCTAATTCCTCGTGGAGCATCGTAGCCTGGGTTGGACCACACGGTCCCCCAGCTGGGGATGGCAGTTCCTCCCTGCCTGCAAGCTGTGAAATCAAATCCCCCCTGTTCCGGTTCCTGCTCGGATGGTTGTGGATGGGGTGGTTGGGATTGGGGCAGGGTGTTCCCTGTGCCAGTGCAGGAAATGTGGGGGAGGTCTTTTGGGCAAAGCTTTAAAAATCTCATCCATTACAAAAACAAAGCCTTGCCTCTGTCCAAATCGCCTGGATCATGGCTTTGAATAATTGCTCTGTGAATGAGCTTTAATAACAGCTGGACTCAAAGATCTTGGAGATTTTTTCCAACTTCACCAATTCCATGATTCTGTAATTACAAAGCTGCTGGATCCAGCTGCTGATTTCTGAGGGTATTAGCAGGAGCTAAATAATCTGCGCTTGCTCTGTTGTGTCTCTGACACAATCTCCCTTTGACCCCCACCGCAGGGAGTCTGCGGACAGGGTTGTCCTGCACACAGGGAAATACGAGGAGCTGATCGTCTGCTCCCACGAAATCGCTGCCAGCACAGCCCAGCTGGTGGCTGCCTCCAAGGTGGGTGTCCCAGCAGGATCCTCTGGGTGTCTCCTCATTCTGTCCCACGGTGTTCCCATCCTCTCTGCCAATCCTGCAGCCTCCCAAAGCAGGGAGAAGGGAAGCTCTTGCTCTTTTCCAGTCTGTGATTTTAATCCATGTGTTAATATTCCCACACCCGAGGCTTGCCTTGGAAATGAAGATGTGTAAAACCTCCCGTCTTCCTCCTGTCAAGCCGGTTATGTAAAGAAAATGTTAATAACTACCAAGAAATCCAGAAAAGCAGCTGCAGGAGCTGGAATTGAGGATGGTGGACTTCGGTCCTTGCCACCTTTCTTGTTGGTGTGGGTGGAAATGAGGGGTGGAGGTTTCAGTGAGCACACAAAGATGCAGGTGTGGGGGGAGGGGGATCCATAGGGATTATTACACCAGATGGGTTTAAAATTAAGAACACAGTTAAGAAACTAGAGCTGTGCCTTCACTGAGTGCTTGGCTCAGGTGGGAGCAGAGCTGGTTTGGTGCCCTGGGGCTGAAGGGCTTTAGAGGGATCACCTTGTCTGGCCATGATGGGATCAGAGGATAAACATTCCCATCTGTCTGTCCATCCATTCTTCCCACTCCCAGGTTTTCATGCCCAAAAGCTCTTTGCCTTTGCCTGGGGCTCCCTGGAGCTCCGTGGGGGGTTGTGGTGGGCACCCACAGCCATTCCTGTGCTCGTTGCAGGTGAAGGCTGAGAAGAGCAGCAGGAACCTGGCCAGGCTCCAGGAGTGCTCACGCAACGTCAACGAGATGGCAGCAAACGTGGTGGCTTCCACCAGGTCGGGGCAAGAGCAGATAGAGGAGAAAGGTGAGGTTCTTTGCAAGGAAAAGGTAGAAGAACCCACCCCAAATCCCTTTCTGGCCTGGGGAACACCCCGAGGTGTCCATCCAGCTCCACTTCGGCATGTGAGGGTCCTCTGTGAGGGGTGCACTCAGTAGGGGCCCTGCTTTGCTCCACAGACACCATGGACTTCTCAGGCATGTCCCTCATCAAGCTGAAGAAGGAAGAGATGGAAACGCAGGTACGGCCCTGAGGTGGATTCGGCCCCGGCCCCGCAGTGGGGTCCCTGTGCCCCCAGCACAGGTGCCAGGATGGTTTTTGGGCACAGGTGAAGGTGCTGGAGCTGGAGAAGCGGCTGGAGGGCGAGCGGGTCCGTCTGGGCGAGCTGAGGAAGCAGCACTACGTCCTGGCCGGGGGCTGCGAGGACGCGCCCGAGGACGGGGAGGCCCGGCCGGCGCCAGCACCGCGGCGAGGGATCCTCAAGAAACCGCCCATTGCCCAGAAGCCCGGCCTGGGGGAGGTGGGGCCCGGCTGGGGGTGCGAAGTGCGCAGGGGGGTGTTCCTGGCACCTTTGTGACCTTTGGTTGTGACCTTTGGCTTTGTCCCCTTCTCGTTGCAGCCCTAGCGAGCCCCCGGCCCCACACATCACGTTGCCTTCGCGCTGCTGTGCCTTCACGCGCGGGGTCTCCTCGGCGCCCGGCCTGGAAACAATCCCAAACTGGATGTTTTTTAAGGAATATATTTTATTTTTTGTTTTCCTTTTTTTTTTTTTCTGAACTGTAGAGTGGCGGGGCTCCTGCGCTCCCGCTGAGTGCTCTCCTCCTCCTTCTCCTTCTCCTTTTTCCTCTTCCTTCTCCTGTTTCCTCCTCTTTTTCCTCCTCCTCCTCGCCTGGCAACCGGCTCTCCCGGTTTAATTTAATTTGGGGTTTGTTTGTTTGTTTGTTTTAATTTTTTTTTTTTAAGAACTTTATCAGCATTAGAAGTTCTCATGTATGAAATGTAGCTCTACTGTACTGCTCAGACCCTTTCCAAGAACTGTGAACTGGTTTTACAGTAGGAAACTGGTGGGCTTTTCTTGCAACGTTTTTTTTAAACTCCCCCTTTTCCAGCCTGAGGAATATTTGACTTCATTTTGGCGTGGGATCAGCCCTCAGCAGGAAAGGAAACGTTTGCCTTCCCCAGCACGTGGAGCAGGGCTTTTGTTAGGGAAAAGCAGTTACTGACACACTGGCAATAAGGATACAGACATTTTTATTTTTTTTTTCCTTTTCTATTTTTTATTACTACAGCAATGTCAAGGGATCAGTTGCATTATGATTTATATTTAAGATAATTAGCAGAATTAAATCTAACCATGGCCTAAGGGAGCCAGAGGCTAGAGAAGTCTGCAGCAATAAGGAATTACTGATGTGGAGAGATGCGGGGGCAGAATCAAAATCCTGTCAGCTGCGTCTTCCCTTGGAGCAACTACCAGGATGTAGATAATTAAAGGAGCAATATTTAAAATACTTTTGTGTTGCTTTGTTGTTGGGGAGGGGGTTGATTACAGGGCCAGGGCCATGACAGGGTTGGTTGCAGGAAACAGCCTGAGCTGTGGGGCAGAGAGAGGCAGTAAATTAGTTAAATGTGATAAATATATCTATATATACATAAAAATATATAGAGTCCTCTCTATGTATGCGTAGCCATATCTATGGTTCTGCATGTGCCTATATATATATATATATATATGCATTTTTGCATATTTTATGTACCTGTACTGTTCTGCACTATATGTAAGATGTAATATATAAGAGATAATTATATTTTATATATAATTATATTATTATAGATATATGATAGGTAATAGAGGTGATTTATATTCTATATTAGTACATACTATATACATGCCACATATATATATTCTTATATATCTGTTTTTAGATATATATATAAAAAATAGGCAGCTGTATATGATACGTAATATCGTATGCGTGATAAGACTGAAGCATTTAGAGTTCAGCATGACAGGGTGACCACAGCTGCCTTGTGCTTAGGTGGTGACTTGTGAGGGTCCTTGTCATGTTCAGTCAACATTTACCTCTCATCCCTTGTTACCCTCAGGCCCAATTACAATCAAACTTCCTAAAAGCCACAGTAAAACCCGGGGCTCTCCATCTCTGTGACTGCCAAGAGGCTGTAAAGCAGTTAACAGGAATTACAAGTGGCTGTAGCTCAGGTAAACACATTTACGAGGTACTGCATTATTTATTTTCGTTACGTAGCAGCCTCGTGAGGGCCGAAGCTTTCCGAGGTCACACACCACAGAACTGACTGTGCAGGTTTATGGGCAGTGACACAAGTGCCAGCGCTCGTTGTGTGGCCAAAGTGCATTCCCCAGAAGGGCTCTGGTGTTACCCTGGTGCTGCTGTGCTGCTCTGATCCTGCAGCTTCCGCTGAGATTGCTCCAGCCTGGAGCTTTTATTCCCTGCTCAGCCTTTCCTGAGCCCTGGGAGAGGTTACACAGCTGTGTCCCTCGGGTGGCTGCTCTCACATCCAGTGGCAATGACACAGCAGTGACAGGGGCCAGCTCCCTGCTGAGTTTCGTTTCTTTCAGAGCCCTTTTCTCTCAAGGAAGTGCTTTCTGCAGTAGCTCAGGGTTTATTTATAGACAGTGATAAAGATATATTTGCTGGGAGACTGACGTCATCCAACCACTCACACCATCACATTTCATCAGGAAATACTGATTAATCAAGAATGCAAACTTTTAAACTCTCACTACCCTAAGTCTAGCCACAGTCCTACTTAAAGGATTCGTTATATTTAAGGAATTCAAAAATAAAATGTGGCTTTGAGATTGATGCTGTGGCTAAATGTAACTTGTTTACCCCTACTGCTGTCACACTGTGATTCACTTAAAACCATCCAGGCCAGCATAATCAAAAGTCTTAAAAATTAGCAGCACAAATAAAAACAAGCTCTATAAACCACTTGAAATGTAATCTAAGTTAATTTTTGTACAAAAATTATTCTTACTATCCAGTCTAATTTTTTTCTTCCTATTCCTTTTTGGAAATTGTTTCCTATTTGTAGCTGACAAAAATACTAGAACAGTATTTTTTCTGTGTCTGCAAAGGTTTATTTTGAGACTCCATCAAGACATCCTGTTGTGCAGGATTCAATGTGCTAATGACTTTTAAATACCATTATTGTGGCTGTGGAGAGAGGAAGACGTTTCGCTCAATGTGCTCCCAAGAACAAATTTTACTCGGTACCTGTAAGAGAAGCAGTGGAAAATAACCAGGTTGTGAAATAATCCACCTTCTGCTCCCTTCCACCGATGTGAGGAAAGTACAATTTTGTTGTTCCTCGAAGCAGCTTTCAAGCAGGCAGTTATCACAACCCTCCTCTGCCCAGCCTCTGCCTCCCTCAGTCGCCAAACCTCCAGTGACCACAGATCAGTTTGCACAGCAGCACACGAAGCAGCTGCAGCTCAGCAGCAGAGAGCAAAGCTGGCAAAACACAAGTGTCAGATCACTGGGGGGCAAAAGTGCATTGAAATGAAGCACACCAGTAGAAAACACGCTGGTACAGGCTCTAGGAAGACAGGTGGAGGAACCAAACCACAAAACTTCTGCAAAAGTATGTTTTTAAGAGCCCTTGAAGCCACAAAAAGCAGCCACTCCTTTGCAAGAAAAGTTATTTTTCTGCTGTGCCCAACCAGGCATGAATTACATGAGTTTGGGCAGCACAGTATTTAGGTATGGCATTTCCTGAATGACCCACTCAGAAAAATGACTGGGGTAAGCCAGAAGCACCAGCTAATCAAATAATTTAACAAATGCTTCATGGGTATGCAAGTTTAAATAAAAACAAAAAAAACACCAAGCTGGTCTGGATTCCCCTCATACCCTGTGAGACAACACACCCCAGGCCAAAAGGCATTTCCACATTTCTCCACAAGCAGCATTTCCTCCTCAGCCAGGTGGTCTCATTCCAGTGCTGAGAACTGGAGCCACCCTGTCACCTCCCATCCTCTGAGACTGGCTCCCTTCAGGATTAACAAACCCCTTGGAAATTAGCCCATCCCGAGCAGTGCTTGCTAGAATAATGTGCAGTTTTAAGTGCACATAGCAAGGTGTGGGATTTTGTGGTGAGAAGGAAACGTTTTTAGCTTTGAACGAAAAAATAATTCCTACTCATCACCTTCAGGAGTGCAGAAAAAACACCTTTGAGCGGTTTGGAAATAAAAAGCAGTATTTAAAAAATAGCTTTTAGCTTACAGCAGGATCCAGGGTATGCACTGGCACATCTCCCAGCCTCAGCAGCCTGGATCTGTCCTGCAGGAAGGGGTGAAAACGGAGAGTGAGGCTGAGAGCCCAGCACAGGCTGCCCAGGGTCAGCCTCCTTCAGGGACAAGGTGTCCTGGGGCACAGCCTCAGCAGGGCACCTCTAAAACTTCAGTCGAGACCCAAAATCTCCCCAAAACCCTCCAGCAACACGCCCAGTTCCTGGTGACCACGTCTCAGAGAGGTGAAGAGGCAAACCTGTAAAAGCCTGGCGTGAGGGAGGATTAATGTACAATTCAAGGAGACTCAAATTACAGGAGCAAGGGCGAGGGAAGGACCTGCAGAGCCTCCAAAGCCACCCCCAGGGAAGGGACAAGCCAAGGCCACACGGACACTGCAGCGTGTCCCCAATACACCTTTTTTTGTGGCATTTTGCGTTTTGGTTTCCAACAGCCAAGTGCCACCTGAGTCCCCCTCCCTGGCAAGGTCTGACCCTACTGGGTGACACCTCCTTGGAACTGGGAACAATCCCAGCCAGAACAACCTCCTGGGGCACCAACCACAGGGAAGGGCCATCAGAACCCGGGGTCTGGAGCACAGCTGGAGCCTCCACAGCTCTTCATGCTACAAAACACAGAGGAAATTCTTAGAAGAGGCGAGCTGAAGAGCTGCAGCTTTTACATAACCCACCTTGCCCTGCCCTCGCCCACCTGCACTGAGTCAGCACAGCAGGTTCTCCTCATCTGCACTTTCCCTTTTCTGCAGAAGGTTACCCAACCTCTGCAGCCACCACAAACGGAATGGATCAAGAAACAATTAAAAAAGGGATTTTCTTCCCTCATCAGTTATTCCGCACTGGGATTTCTATTTCACTAAAGCAACAGATATCACAGAAAATTACATCAGGTCTTTTCTGCCCTCTGACTCATATTCCTAAATAACTCTGGTTGACTCACTTCTCCTAACTTGGCTGAAATCTAAGATTTTCCTCTCTTAAAAAAAAAAAAAAAAAAGAGGCTTTCTCCCTTCAGCTTTTCCAGGTGGTTCTGAACATTCCCACTAGCTAATTATAGAAAATTAGAAGCAAAGCAAAAGAGTTTTACCTGACAGACAGCCCACCTACCTCGTCGTCTTGATTACAACATGCAGAATTTACTGTGAGCAAACCCATCCTGTATCAGCTCCACACAAAATGGACTCGTTATATCCAGTCACTAAAAACATGGCCAACAGATTTACTATGAATAATTAAAGCATTTTTCAATGTTATGTTCTACATTCACCTACAACTGTGTTTATGTTAGACAGAAAAAAACACCATTAGGGTTGAAAATCATTAATACAACTGCACCAAGACTGAATGGAGCCACAAGGGGACAGGACACCAAGAGATATGCTATTTTATTTAAAATCAGAACACAGTAGATAACAGAAAGACTTATTATGCAAACAACTCCACTGTCTGTTTCACAACTTGCTCGGGATATAAAATTGCCCCTTATGACACAGTCCAGGATCACACAGAGGAACTGTTCAGGCACAGGACACCTCTGCCCTCTCTGAGCTCCACGTCTGCCACGCAGCTCCAGGTGAGGGTGGAAGAATTGTCGGTTTGAGCTCTGTATCTACGTCATGATTCCAGTTGGAGAGGGCACAGAAGTCCCAAGAGAGGTGGAGACTGAGGCTGTGCAGGTTGGGGCAGTAGTGGGGGTGGTCACCTCGAGCAGGCAGTGCCCAGGTGCCTCCTGGCAGCCCACGGCAGCTCCTGTTCCCTCCAGCGGCACAGGGGTGACCTGTCTGGATCAGCTGTGCTGGAACAACCGACTCCACCTTCTCTGGGAGGCAGCCCTGAGAGCAGGGAGACCCACCCAGGAGCCAGGACTGCTCCCTGCAGTCCCAAGTCCAAGTCTCAACGCACAGAACTGCGTACAGAAGACTGGCACAAGTAACGCTGCCCTAAGAGAGCATTTCCAATGCTACCAACGCTCTAAAGCCGTGTTACACATCGTATTTAAAGGATTTTTCTCCACTCCAATTGCTTTGGGGAAGTATGTGCTATTTGTAGCAGACATCAAAAATCCTTTTATATATATATTTTCTTTTTTTTAAATTTTTTTTTGGCAAGCATCGTGAGCCACCCCCTCTCCAGTCTCAGCTTGCCTATGGCATTTTAATCTCACTATTTTATAAACAGTGCAAATTAGTACAATTCTAAACATCCTAGCCAGAGCAGAATTTATTTATTAACTATAACAAAACAGGAGAAGCTGTTGAAGGGCAACAGGTTGAAAGCACTGACACAGCTCTTGCCAGGTTAGTGTTTCGTCAAGTTTGTTGCTGAAAGGATTGAACAGCTTTCCACAGTCATTCTTCTCCTTTACCCTTAAACATCACCAGCAGTCAAGTAAATATTTACAGTTTGTGTGCACACACACACAAAATTAATGGCAAAACGTTTTCCATGAGCAGCTGGACTTCAGTTATGAGCTTGCAATAACTGAAAAATCACATTAGTTACATCAGCTACGTTCAAACTTACCCATCGGTGAAGGCAACTATAAGCTTACAAATAGCAGATACAGCTGTTTTTTCTAAAGTTGAGGGTCGGTTTTTTGTGAAAGTCAGCGCTCTCAAAGAGCCCTTAAATTAGAGTTAAGCAATGGCCATTCAAATGATAAAAATGCTAATATCCTAGAATTACAATCACAAGTAGTGATCCTAAGGCACATCAGCCACATGCATATGCAATAATGCATTGTTCTGCTTTCAGACAAAAAAAAAATTGCATTAGCTTTGTCTGTATTTAGTGTGCACAAGAGGTTGTTTTTAGATAAAGTATCCCTGAAAGGTCATTGTTATCACAAAAGTTACCAAAAGACAGAAGATCCAACAAGTAGTAAAAATATTTTTGGACTACTAATACCAATAAAGTCTGATACATAAAATGCAGTGCAAATTCACAATACACTTATCTATCACCCCCATCACTTCTGAGGATTTCCAACCCTCAGAAAAAAAGTTGGCACTTGATAAGTGTAAAATATACCTGGTTGTTTTTATGAAATCTTAGTAAAACTGATTTGGGAGTGTTTTGGAGTTTTTGTGTAGCAGGCTCAAAGTATGAATTTCTGCATTCAGACACCACCCTGGTAGCCCCCACCCACTTTAATTCTTTTAGAACACAAACCATTTCTACAGCAGACTCATGTTTAGTATCCAGATACAACAGCTGCCATCCAAATACCAGCACTAACAGCACAGCAAAGTTACTTTGAAACGAGTCATAATTAACCATGCTTATACAAAGCTTCAGTGAGAAAATAATACCAAGAAAAGATATCACACTATTAAAAAAAAAAAACAACCACATCCTGTACCATCACTAGATTACAGAAAAAACACACTTTGCAAACAAATCCAATGCACATTGCTTCACAAAATCCCCCATCTACAAAAACTTGCCAGACTTACACTGGGGAATTGGTTCAGATGCCAGTAACACTGACCAACCTTCTGCCCTTTGTCTGCAGAAGGTAAAACAAGCCAAATGACCATATTCATATTTTCAGAATCGAGAGCTTCCTGTTATGAGCTTAATTTCAGATTAGTATTTGCTAACCACCACACTCCAGAGGAAATGATTAAGGGACAATCCAGGTCTAACATAAAGAAAAAAAAATAGGTATTCTATTCTGACTGATGTTTGTAGTACAAACTCCCAAACAATGTAGTGCGTTCCAGGACGACGATACCAAAAGGCTCTGAAATAACCAGGGGCTTTGACAGGTTCTGGACTGATTGATAACAAATTCACAGACACATTCTGTGCAAACAACAAGTGTTAAAATTTGCCTCCCTCAGTGCTGGATTAAAATACCAGCATGTGTCTGCACCCTAGGCTTCAAGAGTCACATTGAGAGTGAAATCTGAGCTGCCCTAAAAAGCCTCTCCCATCCAGTGGCATAAGTCAAGAACGGATTCTGTAAGATGCAAACAGCCACCATGGACTTCAGAAGGCTTTTCTTTTCTGCCCACTTGCAGAGAAACATTAACTGCAAATTCCAGATAGATACACATGCCCCAAACTGCAGAACTAAAAGAAATGGGAAAGTTAAAAATAGTTCTGCCAAGCAGAAGAGTTAAGGGATAAAATGAAATTGTGGAAATTCAAGTGGGCAATTACATGTGAAAATCCAGTATTTGATTAAGAAAATACCCTGCCTAGATTCCTGGAATCACATGGTAGCAAAAGCTAAGCACCTGTGTAAAAAAATCATTTCTGTATCCAAGGTGTGGAAAAGGAGAAAAAACCCCAACCGTTAGAAAGAGTCTTAATAGGCAAGGAAACAAAACTGCCTGGTAAAGTGTCTACAAAACCCTAAACTGGCTCTACAAACAGTTTAGTTCCATTTCAAGAGACCAGGACTTTGAGGGTATCAAGCTATTTTAGGAGTGGGAGTAGTGCCTACTTTGATTACACACTGTCTAAGGTAACAACTGAAATGCAGAAATGAAACTCTTGCCATTTTCCCCATCTAAACCCCCCTCAAGGTGTTCTGACAGGAGTTTCAGCTCAGTGAGCTCTGACAAGGCCGTGCACCCGGCCCTGGATGCAGAAGGATGCCGAGGGGGGTCCTGTGCACACCCCCTGCCCAGCAGTCAGGTATGGTTGCTACCATCCCAACACTGTCACAGATAGAATTCCTCAGAGAGACAACCAGCTCCCCGTTTGCCACACGCACATCCAGCTGCCACGGGAATACATCAGGACACAGGAGGATGCTGATTTACCATCACTAAGGAATTCGGAGCGTGACTCGCTTTGTAACCTCAGCAAATCCACTGCGAGCGCCTTCCCAGTTTGATGGAGTTACAGAATTTAGACCTTATCACCTTCCTAGGAAAACCTTGTCATCACTGACCTTTGCAAACAAACATCACCACATTTAGCAAAGCAATTGCAAACCTCTGTGCCACAGCTCGGCCTTTGTGCTCCATTGTGCAAAGAACAGAGGCTTCCCATTGCCTACAGCAAGTCTCTGATGGGGGAAAAGGAAATATAAGCACCAATTATGTAAGTCAGGCGCACCCAAATATTTACTGGAGGATAAAGCCAGGATGTGGTGGAAGGCGAGGCGGTCTTTGGGGGAGAGGAGGAGGATAGGGTGGTACACACTGAGCTGGGTATCCCGGCTGCGGCATTTGAGTCGTGGGCTGAGCTCCTCCCGGCCGAGGCGGGACAGGAGGGTATGGAGCACCTGGGTAAGAAAGAGCTGGTCCTGAACTCATGGCTGCAGTGAAGGGAGTGGGGAAGCGTCCTGCCGGGCCTGCGGGAGGCGGGGGGGGCGGGATCCGCCGGGGCACCACCGAGGGAGGAGGGATTGCATCCGCCCTGTAGGGATCTGCAGGGGCTGGCGTGGGCTCGGGCGCCCTCGGCTGCGCCGGCGGCGGAACCTGAGGAAGTCTCTGTCCCTTCAGCACCATCTCCTGCAGCTTCTCGATCTTCACCCGGCGCAGATGAGCCAGTTTCCGCTTGCTCTGGTACTCGTCGATGAAGGAATCCAGTGGTATTTCACCATCAAGGAACTTTTCTGCCATGTTCTGTCAAATACAGAACATTCTCTTAGGAAACAGCCTACTGCAACAGAATCTAAATGGCTCACATCCCAAAAATAGCATCATTTTGCCTGTGATTTTCCAGCTGGCATATGGAAGATGACTGGCATACTGAAGAATTCTGAGCAGAACTTTGAGTTAGTTATTACTCAGAAGCACTGAGAGTTAAATATCACTTTTGCATAAATTTATACTGAACTAACAGAGGTAAAAACATCTGAATCTCACCCTGAGCATTCCCCTGATCACCAGAATGGGAACAAACCAAGTCCAGCAGCTTCCCAGATTGCCAGCTAAGCTGAATTACAGCTCAGTGCTGCTTGAATGCCAACAGAAACACTGGGAACTCTGTGAGACTCAGCACAGATTATTGCTAAGTCAGGTTTAAGACTCACCCTTACTTGTGGCTTTGGGTAAATGATGTTTAATAATTTAGAGCTGAACAAACATCAAATCACAGAATTCAGCTTGTCCTGGGAATGTCTTTTTATGATCACAACTCAAGGTTAATAAGCAATTTCTTTTTCTCCTGATTAATTACAGAAAATGCCTGCATGCAAATCAGCAAACAAAACCAAACACTCCCATTATTCTTAAGTTAGACCACCCTTCAAGCACTCGTGTCACAGCAAGTGGTGACCACTGGCACCTGCACAGACACACTGGAATCACAATGGAATATTTCACCAGAAACACTGGAGGAAAAGCAGCACAGGCACCGTTTCTTTATTAGGATACTAATTGACGTTTATAATGAAATAACACATATACCAGGCAAACCCCATTAAAAAAAGTTTCCACATTTTTAAACTCTACAAGTTTGAAGGCAAAGCCAAGGAACTAAGAGGGGTTTTCTATCTTTTAGAAACTTTCTCTCTTGAACTTCAAAGATGTTAACAGTAAAAAATTACTCAGATAAAAAGGAAATAAAATTGCTGGAATCAAACAGCTGTTCCCTGAAGTTCACAGCAGAGACAAGACCATATTGTTAAAACTACTCCTTAATCTGTCACATGCTCAACTCAGCACTGCAGCCACGGACACTGCAAGGTTCTGGTAAAGGGTGGAAGTGGCAGAACTGAGATGTTCTGTCATTACCTCTGTGTCTTCCTCAATCTTCGCCCCCTCAGCCTGCAGCAGGGCCAGCAGGGTCTCCAGGGAAGCGTTACTGGATTGCCTGTCTGCAAAGGCACAGGAAGGACAGAAAATGACAGCTGGCTCTAAGTGACTTCAAACCACACAACAACCTGTAAGGCACATCTGCACAACCAGCAGACTCTGCAGTTCTGCACAGCATGATTACAAGAAGAAATATACTACGAAGCTCAGGAATACTGTCAGAGTGCTAAGAGCCGAAATTTAATTCCAATTATATTTTTACAATATTGAAAGTACTTCAGCAAGTGCAGTATCAGATGTAAAATATAATTCAGTATGAGAGTTAAATGCAATATTCCATTTGATTTATGAATAGTCACTGAAAATTCCAAGTTATTGCTCTTTATCAAGATAAATGAAGTCAATAATTTAGAGAAGAGTAGGTCAAGAATAGGTAGGCAACAGGAAGAACCCACAGCATCTGTTACTAGATGTGACAGTCACTTAATAAATCATCACAAGTGTGATCTACTTCAGCACTACTCAAGAATGACATTTCACTTTGTACCCTAATTCACACAGCTAAAAATGACACACCAAAAACCAAACAACAAACAGGCAACAGATTTACATTCACTTAAAACAGCAAATTATAATTGTCAACAGCCAGTGTTACCTAGTTTTGTTTTCTTTATCTGGTATGCTTCAAAAAGAACTTGCAGTTCTTGATATTTCTCAGTCAAATTTGATTTCAGAGACTCCAACTTTGGCTGGTACAGGAGATTTCCTTCTGCCAGACTGCGGTTGCTGGCAAGAGTCATGTCCTTGCTGTGCTGAACATTTTGGGCCTGGACATAAATTAAAAACAACAACAACAAAAAACCCCGTGTGAAATGGCAGTGGAATTATTAAGCAAGACAAAATGAGAATTTGAAAGCTTTTAAATCAACAACAAAAGTAAGCTCTGTGTAAGAATTAGTGCTGTGGCATTGGACCTGCAACTGATGAACAAATGATGAACAGACAAAAGCAACAGCTCTTGAAAAAATCTGAATTCCAGTAGTGAGATACAATGAGTGCAGAAGAACATCATCCCTTATCTTGTTAATGTGTAAATAATAAGGATGGCATTATGACTGTCCCTTCTCCAGAATATTCTTCCCCAACTGTGCTACACCAATCGTGGATTAATGCCAAAACCTTCATATTTTTTTAATTTTAATCCTTCTGCTTAACAGTTCCTAGCCTAAAGAAAAAGTGACAATTCTCACATACCCAAGATTCAGCCAGATCCTAGCTTGCTCACTCTCACACATGCACAGGATTTTATCAAGAGAGCCTTCAGGAGCTCTGGGAGAGCCAAGTGTTTGGAGAAGTCTGCCCTGGGTGTCACATTAGATTCATTAAAATATTCAGACATCAAAAGGGAAAAAAAAAACACAAAACAACCAAGGGATTTGATTTCAGATTCTCAGGCTGAATCAACAAGTGGAACAGTCCTCCCAGGGCACAACAGACTAATTCTGTTGAGCTGCCTTCAAAACCAACAGAAGCTTGGTGCATTTTTGTGACCTCCTCCGTCCGTGTGCCTCTGCTAGTCCAGGCTGGCCCCGTTCAGCTGCAGCTGCTCCCACTTACAGCCCCTGCAGTCCCTGCAAACAGGAGCACAGACCTCGCTCCTGCCACACTTGTGCGGGGACACAGAGCCACACCCCAGGAACAGGAAAAGAAGGAGCCCAAATGAGCTGTTTAAAAGCCCCAGAAAAGGTCAGCATCAAAATTCAGGTGTATTTCCAAGCACAGCAATTGTCCTTGAGAGCAGTTACTTCCTTCTGAAATATTTATATGCTAATTTAATTTCCTAAATTCAAAACTAGCTTGGTGTAAACACACCTTTGTCCCCAGATGTTGCTCTTCAAAAACTAAATCTCTACTCTCACCCTGTTCTTGGCAAATCACTTAAAAACCCAACAACAACAACAACCAAGGATAATGCAGAGTCCTAAATCCTACATCAGTCCCAATTCTACTCCAAACTGTGAAATTCAGAGATTACACTTTCAATACTGTTTTGTCTTCTCAAGCCTAAATAAGCATCCAGCCCCCTATGCTTGTGTTCAATGTGGATCCTTGCAAAGAATAAAAAGGAAATCTTCTCCTTACCTTTGAATCTAATGCAAAATAATTTAAATTAAACTGGTTTCCATTTGTTTATTCTCAAATGATCCGATCCTGTTAGGACTGTTGCTTTCAGAAAGCTCAAATCCCCCTATTTTACATTTTTTAAAAAAGAATTATGAAGGGAACTAAAACACACAGGATTTAACAGCTTCATTAGTGGCATCCAACTCTTACAATCTCCTGCCATCACCACAAGCCTCGTTACTCGCTGCCTCCTGAACTGCCAGACAAGGAAAACTGTGCAAAAAGATTGATGGGTTCTGGTGCCTCTTTCACCATTTTAATGAGCTCACTGCTTCCTCACAGCAAATTCAGTATTTTCACTGCTTGGGAGGCTGATATTCTCATTTCAAAGCAGGTGCACAGTCAGTCAGGGGAGACCAGTTTAATGAGTGAACTTTGATCTCTCTTTTAGGATGAAGAAGATGTACATTGACTCAGGGCAGAAAAAAAGCCAGCGGACACAAACCTATAAACCTTTCAAGAGCACAAATACCAAGAAAAGGAAGCTTTTACTAAAATCATTTGTAGTAAAGAGGAGGAGGTAGAACTCCAGATAAACAGAGTAAGGAAAGGCTTCCTAAAGTCAGATGAGACTTTCGTGATGTTGTCCCTGCCCCGAGTGTCAGAATATTTCTCAACAGGACCAGGAAGGAGGAAGAAGCAACAAATTCTTAACCTTTTATAATGACCTGCTGGATAACTTCACTTTTAAATAATTTCAAATGTGTGAAGATGAGTAAATATCACTATGACATGATGCATCTGACTTGTAAAAGTAAGAAAAACGTTGGCTAACATGACCTGCCTACATCCAAGGCAGAGTGACATCCTGTCCTTTGCACCTGATATCTAATAATTATGGACTAGACTAAACTTTTGCTAAAGTCTTAAAAATACTTGTTTTAAACTGAATAAGTTAAGGTATTTGTAATTGTACTTTAAGTTACAGTGCTTGAAATTACACAGGACTTAATGACTACACTTTTTCCATATTAGAGCACTTCTGAGAAGGGCATATTTTCTCTAAGAGAAATTGATCAAAAATGGTAATTGACACTTAACTATGAATTTAAAATGTCACCCCTGAAGTCTTCACTCCCAGCACTGGTCTGTGACAAATTTCTTTTAACAATGCACATTTGGAGAGATGAGAAACCTGAATCTCACCCAAAAGCATGAGAAGAACCAGTTCCTCAAATACAAAGCAAACTTAAGAATGATGTTTAATGAAACCTTAAGGAGGAGCTGGTAAAGCTCCTTCCACTTGTTTCAGGACACTGAAATATTTCATGTCACTGAAAGAATTTTGAAGTCTGTGAATTCTATTTCACAGCAAACAGAACAGATATAATCCCAGAGCCATGCAATTTGAATACAGTCAGGATTTATAAACCAGAATAATCTGACACTGATGTTAAGGTCTGTGTAAAAACTTTACAGCAAATGTTCCACTACACTTGGAAGTTAATTTGAGGAATCAGAAAGCAAACACTGTAAAGTTTGCCCATAGCGTGCTGTAGGAAAACTTTCAAAAATGAGTAATTTATAACTACAAAAAAAAAAAAAAAAACAGATGCAAAATCATCCAAGGGTCAAAGCCACAGTCCAGCATGAGCAGACTATTAAGATTACCAGTGCAGCACAAAGCATGCTTTCAGCATCCATTCACAGCTTTCCACAAGCCCAAGAAAAAGGAAGGAATAAATCCAACAAAAGGTATTCTGTTGTCACATGTGACATGTGACAAAAATGTGCACAGCCTGCTCCTGCACTGGTTCTTCACCTGCCCACTGGAAGTGCAAGGAAAAAAGTTATTTAGAGATAAAAGTCAGGAGCATGGCACTCCAGCAGAATTCCTAACAAGATTGTTGAGGTCATGAGCACTTCAATAGGCAGGAAATGTTAATCTGAAACCAGATGAAAATACCAGTCAGAATCACGAGACACAATGAGACAGGACAATATTAAGGAGAATATTTGACTTTATAATTTTTTTTTTAAACTGCTAAGCTGTCGCTATGAATTCTGAACGGGACAACTGGGGCAGCCATACTGAGCTGCTTACAAGGAGATTTTCATGGTACAAGGATTGCTCACTCCTGAGCAGACCACAACACCAAACTGTGCTGCAAGAAAATGAAGCCACGGACACACGGAGGTTATTAAAAACAAAAGTCATGGTTTATGCAGCACTTCAAGACTTAAGCTGCTTAAAAAATGGATTTTTTTAATGGACATAACTTGAATAGTTCTACTCAAGGAATTATTTAATGAGCACTCCCAAGAGCAGGCAGCAGCAACTGCTTTGGGAATTCAGAGTCTACTACTTTTATGAACTGCAGCTTTGTTCCATCCCACTTTAAAGAAAAAGGAGAAAAAAAAAAAAAAAAAGCTGGATAAAATTAAACCAGAACTAGTACTAGCTTAGCAACATTCATACTATAAATGTTGATCCCTTACTCCAAAATAATGGTTTGCAGCAAGAGTTATTTGTGTAAAACGTCTCCGAGAAGCGTCACTCGGGTTCATCCAAAAGCACATTCCCAGAGGAGCTGCCTCCTGAGAAACTGAGCAATCCTGACTACCCACAAAGTCCATCAAGAGCTGCTATAATTCTAAGCTTGCTCTGGCCAGCACCACAGCGAGGAATCTCTTGGTACCTTCGAGAAAAAGTCTCTTAAGGAGCTATAAATAAAAAGCAGCTTTGTGTGGCACCGTTTTAATTGCTTTATACATAGGACACATCCATGTCAGTTTTGGATTTCTCCAGCCTTTACCATCCCCACATTCTCTTTCACTTACACATATTTGTAAATTAAGAATAAAATATGCAGTCACACTGTGGAAGTATAAAGATGCACATTTGGAGTGTCAAATTAACCCCTGAAACAGGAGCTGACAGGTGCAGAGTAGGAGAAGAGAACTTCTTTTACAGAAGATTTAGGAGAGCTTTTCATCAAGGACTCGTGAATAATAATACACCCCCTAACAACATCTGTTCTGTAATAAATATTAAAAGATACTGTGAAGTAATTAGATTGGCTAAATTTAGCTCTTCTGATTACTTTAAAATGACAAAATAAAGCTTAGAAGGTAAGTTGCAGTTCCTAGACATTTCTTGCAGAGGCAAGACACTCAGCACTGCAATTTGCACTCATCAGACACAGACAGGTTACTCATTTGATGCTCAGCTAGAAGAGAAAAATCTGTACTTGTCACCAAGTCTAATTCCTAACTTTGCAACTAAATTTCATGTTTGGCCAACAAGAACATGACCACTTGCACAATGTGGTTTTAGGACAGGAGTGGCATCCAAGAAATCTGGGCACGAATGCACATGGTTTAACTTGGACTTTCTGCCCTGCATGATCTTCTCAATCAGCTTTTGAGAAAAGGACTATGCTCAAAAAATTCCTTTTGTGCTTGCCAGTGTACTCTGAAATGCTGGAATGAGAAGAAGGCAATACATCTCTGACTTCTTGATTTCACATAATTAAGGTATTGAAAAGCAAGTAATTTTTGGCTATGGAACCTTAGCAGTCAGTAACACAATACTGCACTGTTACAGAAGTAATGTTCCAGCAGATAAAAAGAAAATTCACTTTCACAGGGAAATTCATCAAATCATCACCAGTGTCAGGTCACAAATTCTCTCATCTGTGCTTTTTAGTTATCTCACCGAGACTGACTTTATAAACAAATTACTTTTATGACCCTGCCATGGCAGGGGGCTTGGAACTAAATGATCTTTCAGGTCCCTTCCAACTCAAACCATCCCGTGATTGCCTATTTCATGAAGATGAATGCTGTACACGCACTACAGAACCAACCTGAAAGGATGATAAAAAAAAACCCCTCCTCAGTTTCAAAAGACTGGGAGTACCAGACAAGGAGCTTCCTTCCTCTTTCTCGCAGACAAAATGATCGTTGTTCAAGCCCTGCAAGCCCAGAGGCTGCAAACCCAACCCCAGAGACAGGAAAAGTGGCAGTTCAGCTCTGATGCCACAGTGTCACACACCTGGGGACACACGTGCAGGACATCCTGCAAGCACACCACCCCGTGGGCACACACAGACACACACACACACCCCCCCACAAATCCTGCTCAAATGCCACACAGGAATACATTCCCTCTAAGGCTGGAAGTGCCTATTTTTAGCTGTTAGCACAAAAGCCAAGTGGTTTTTTCAAGTCCTCCTCCTTTGTGAACAAAACATTGGGGTTTGAGCTGGGTTTCCCTTGCAACAAGGAGAACAAAGGGTTTTTTCAATTATGGAATAATCAGCTTTAACCAACTTTGCCACTGAAAATACAAGTGACCTCAGAGAAGTGAGTCAGGAATTGTGATTTAATTGGCACGTCACAGTAAAATTAGGAATTTAAGGACTCTGGAATAACCCTACAACCTGGATATGTATGGACTGACAGCCAAGCAGCAGTGAAGTCACCATGGTGCCTCCTTAATGTTCAGGATTTCCATCTCTCCCTCTTCCTGCCACACACTTCCCAGTGAAAACTCAGGTCTCGGCAGCACATGCAATAAACAATTAAGTGAAGGCAAAAACAGAATGAGGAAGAAATATTCAAGCATGGCCAATTCCTTCCAAGATGGGTAAACACATTTCTACTTGAACAGACTCCAGTAAAAGCCTCCACATCCAATAAAAGAGGATTATAGCAGACAGCAGCACAGCCGTGTTTCCACACAGCCTGAGCACCTCCAAGCCTGGCCACACTTTCCAAACACCACAAAATATTCCCTCGGGCCCACAGAACTTCACAATTCAAAAGCCTTAAGATGCCAACGAAAGAGGAAAACCTGAGGGTCAAATCGAGAATATGGGCTGCTTGTGTAGTGAGGGAGGATCTTTTCTACTGAGGTCATGAGGTTTTCTGTCACTTCTGACCTACAGTCTTAAGTCCACACTGACAAATAAATAATAATAAAGAGCCCACGAGCCAGGCCTTGTGCTCATGTCCCTTGTCAGAGGTCACACTGGAACCAGCAGCACTGTACCCGTTCACATCTTTATGAAGTTAAGCCCATTATAACCCGCTGAGTTTCCTTAAATAGTTTTTATTCAGCAGGGTGCTCCTGCCCCCAGCAAACCACGGGGCCTCCAAGAGCTCTCTGCATGTTCTACTTTTCACACCACCGCCTGCTTCTTCTAAGTTCTCAAAATATAGGCTCGCACAAAAAGTTATTATGGCTGCCCCACTCTCAGAAATCTATTGGCACAAAGTTCAAAATCTGAATTGTTGCATAATATAGCAAATAAATTCCCCAGGACACCTCATCAACTCAGCCCCAGACTTCAGTGGGCCTCTCCATGTGTAATATTTTGAAAATCTGGCTCGAGGTGATCCAGAACAATTTCCTCAGAAGCACCAGAAGGCCAGAATCTTAGTTTGAGGGTACACAATTAAAATTGATTTCACTTAGCACACCAAGCTTCTTTCTCAAGAACACGTTGCCATTGTTTTTCTTCTCCTGAGGCTTTTGTCCTCTAATTTAAGAAAATAAAAAAAAAAAATAAATACAGAACCCAGAGAAACAGAGCATTTTTTTCTTCTTTTAAAGTTTTCATACATATAGTTTCATCTTATTCGCTCTTATCTGACTTAAGAGTGACATTCTTCCAGGCACATCTGTGGCCAAATAAATGCAGAACAGTCTCGTATCTGAACTGTAACACCCAGTGTCCACTGGCACACAGAAAAACCACCAGTTAAAGACAACCACAGCCAGAGGAAGAAAACAGGCTCCTATTTTGTTTTAAGAATCACACATCCAAAAGCACGACTTAGAGCCTGATGCGCTGACAAAGACACTTCAAATAGGCAAAACAAGCAGCAGAAAAGCCTGACAGCCCTCGCTGCGCCCAGCATACCAACCGGGGCACACAGAAATCTCTTTCACATTGTTTTGAATTCACCCTGGCAAAATCCTTCACCACGGCCAAGGCACAAAACAAGGGCTGTGCGAACGGAAAAGCTGATCCCACCTCCGGGCCGCCAGTGTCTCCTAATTCAGTGGTTGAATTAATTTAATTTAGCGTTTTGAGCCCGCCGAGCCCTCACCCCTCCTACGGCACCCAGCGGGCACCGATCCCCCGCCGCGGGCCGGCGAACAAAAGGCCGGGAGGGCCGGAGGCGGCGGGGAAGGGGGAAGCAAGGAAGGGACCGGCAGCGCTCCCCGCAGCCCCGGGGGCTCCTCACGCACCGGCAGCTCCATGGCGGGGCCGAGACCGCCCGGCGGCTGCGGGAGCGGGGAGTCATTAACCCCCCCCAACAGCGAGCGGCACCGGGGGCGGCGGGGACCCTGCGGGCTGAGAGGGGGCGGCCCGAGGAGAGGCCGCGGCCGGGGGAGTACGAGGCAGCCCCTCACCTCTTCCATCTCGCGGGCCATGTCCTGGAGCTGCTCCTCGTCGTCCAGCAGCGCGCTGAGCTCCTGCAGGCTCAGCGCCTCCAGGCGCCGCGCGTCCAGCGCCATCCCGGCCCCGCCGCCGTTCCCGCCCCGGCCCCGGACCGGAAGTGCCGCCGCGGTCTCGCCCCGGCCCGGCGGGCACCGCCCTCAGCGCCCCCTGCCGGGGGGGCGTGTCGGGGCGTACCACGGGGGCTGCGCGGCGGGAGGGGGGCGCTGCTGGACGGAACCAAAGGGGCGCGGGGAGGGGAGCGCGGCGGCTGAGCGGCCCGGGCTGAGGGGAGCGCCTGAGGGGGTGAAGCCCCTGTGAGGGGTCCGGGGGTGAAGCCTCTCCATAGGCACAGCGCCGGGCAGAGCCCCGCACAGAGCGAGCTTTGTGTGCTGCGCTCACGTGAGGCACTCGGGGCCCTCGGAATCCCGGGGCATCAGTCATGGAGGTTGGAAAAGACCTCTGAGATCATCGAGTCCAGCGTGTGACCGATCACCACCATCTCCACCAGACCACAGCGCTGAGTGCCGCGTCCAGTCTTTCCTTACACAGCTCCACCACTTCCTTGGGCAGCGCCTTCCAATGTTTTATCACCCTTTCAGTTAACAAATTCCTCTCGGTGTCCACCCTGAGCCTCCCCTGGCCCAGCCTGAGGCCGTTCCCTCTCCTCCTGTCCCTGTCCCCTGGGATAAGATCCCAAATCCCCCCCGGCTGTCCCCTCCTGTCAGGGAGTTGTGCAGAACCACAAGGCCCGCCCGGAGCCTCCTCTTCCTCAGGCTGAGCCCCTTTCCAGCTCCCTCAGCCCTTCCTGGGGCTCCAGCCCCTTCCCCAGCTCCGTTCCCTTCCCTGGACATGCTCCTCACTGTCCTGAATGGAGGGCCCAGGTGTGGACACAGGACTCCAGGTGTGGCCCCGGAGATGCGGCTGCTGGGACACTCGGAGGTCGGACAGGTCACTGGGGTGGCTCGCACTCTGCCCTGTGTCCTGCCGGACAAAGCTGAGCTCAATGAGAGCCTTCCCGGCCCCACCAGCACCGAGCTCCTGCCTGAAGTGCCGTAGCCACTCGTGGCCTCCTTTTGTTTAAAACTCCACAGCTGTAAATTCGGAAGGAAAATCAGTAGATTTAACTCGCATTTCCTTACCCAGGTGGGGACTTGGCTGGAGTAAATCTCAAAAGAGTGATTGCATTATTGTTCTCAAGGTTAAAAATAGCTAAAAATCATATCTGGCCAAGCTTTGGTGCTAGGTCATCTGTCTTAAGCACTTTCTTCTTCAACAGTGAAGGAAAATAAATAATCTGTCAAAGATGTGTTTCACGTAAATTTAAATACTTTTGAAGTGCAATGTAGTAAAAAACTGCGTCAATTAAACCACCATATATTTTGTTCTTCCGATTCTTATCAGTCATGTCACCAGCACTGGAGTAGGCAGTGTGTGGTAACCCTTAGGAGCAGCAGCTCCCCAATTACTGCTGCTGTTAGCAGAGCTGATAAAGACAATTATGCCTGGAAACAATTAATTGTGTTAAAAGAGCCTAAGTTATATGCATCACTTGGCATGCACTACCTTCCTGGCCTGCTTTTGTCCCTACGTGGGTGTGGGTGTGTGTATTATTTCCGTGTGTGTAACTCTGGAGAGAGAGCCAAAAGGAGACAGGAGCCAAGGGAGCAGAGGAGGGAATGGCCACGTGGTCCTTGTCCTTTGGAGTTGATATTTTTGATCTAACTGGAACAAAGAAAAAAAAATCCATATAGTGACCGAATACAGTTCTGATGCAATGAAGTTGCGGTCACACTCAGGAAGCGACCCAGCAGTTCCTGGCAGGACACTGTGATGACGTGACAGCTTTATGGTTGTTCTTTTGTCCTATAACTAAACTCGGCTCCCCACGCCTCTCACCCTCCCAGAAGCCCTCTTTGTCGTTGTTATCCACAGGGAATAACCACCAGCAAGGTGACCCTGCTAAGAGGAAACCTTCCAGGCCTTCTGGCTGTTGGGTGCAGAGGCACCCCACGATCCTGGGTGCGATGTTTGCGCAGCAGGAAGCTGAGCCGAGGGTGGGGAGAAGGTGTTTAGTGACACAGGCGTGTACCAGGTACCACAGCACTCACCCACCCCAGCACACCTGCCTGCTGCAGGCATGTGCTCTGCGCCAGGTGAGTCAGCAGCCGTGCCCTGGCACTGACAGGGGTTTGCTCAGTCACTACAGCCCTGCCTTATTTAAAACCAGCAGACAGTCGCCCTGCCAGCACCCATTCCATGTACCCTGTGTTTGCACATGCCCGTCAAACAGAGTTACAGCCACGGGTTAAACCTGCTGTAAATCTGCACATGCAAATGCACGTATAGATACACACACATACAAAGAGAGGAATTAGGAGAAGCCCTTTCTTCCCAAGAACATTGGTAACTTGAACTTCATACCGTAACTAAATAAATGGTTTGGGGGGAGTGTGGTTTAGAAGAGTCTGACTCAGCTTCATGTTGTAAATCTAGTTTTACCACTGCCTCGCTGTGTGATCCTGAGTGGAGTTCGCAGATTCCCTCAACCATGGTGCCTTTTGCTTAAAAAGGGGGATAATAAGAACTGCTCAGTCACAGGTGAGAACATAACTCATTTGTGCTCGAGTACGAGATACATTGAAAATACTACTTCTCCCTGGGTAGGTAATTTGGGTTGTTGTGATGGTGGAGAGGAGTCTGCATTAAACATCTGGGTTGCTTTTGAGTACTTTGGTCAGCACCTGCACGTAATTGAGTTCTCCTGTTGTCCAGAAAAGCAGCTGAGGCTGAGATACAAGATAGAAGTTAACTGCTTTTGTGTAATTATATTTTCTATTTGGACAGGTAGGAGGGTGCCTTCCCATTCTGCAGCCTTCATGGAAGATAAAATTTTTTTGACAGCGCATCACTTGGACAGGATATGAAGGATTGCAGATAAACCAGGATTTTGGGCTACAGGGTTTATCAAATATTGCAGTGCTGCAGGCTGGGATTTATCATCTCCCCAGGCTTGGTTCCTATTTGCCTTTGCTGAAATCCTTTTGAAGGGTGACAGCATTCGAGTAAAAGCAGGCAAAGTACAGAAGTCAGGATTTCTTTTTACAGGAGAAGTGGAATAAAAAAATTGTGATGATTACAGGGGAAACCATGTCATGGTGAATAAGAAGTCAGGCTCCAATCTTGGGGAGGACTGGAATCCAGACTAGTTTAAATAAGATGTTAGATTTATTTTTTTTTCTTATTTAAACTTGATCTTGAATTTCTGTCTGGTACCTCGTATCCTTTTACGGCCACTAGCACTGCACTCATGTATATTTATTAGATTTAAACATATTTTGCAAGTCACCTTCACATCTTATTTTCTTTTCCTGGACAAACTGGTTGGTTATGTACACACTGAATTTGCAAATCTCATCTCTGGTGTACATTAACCCCTATTAGTCTGGTTGCCCAATCTGCAGATAAGTTTTGGGGCTTATTTGCAGTTTAACTTCCTTCTGTATATTAAGCACAGCCCATACTTCTGTTTAGTTTTCACAACCCAGATTCCTTCACACATGGAAATGACCTGCTTATTCAGCATCCTGGCAGAGAAACAGCTGTTCTATTTGAGAGATCAGTGCCCCTGCTGTCTGGGAGAGAGCAGGAAGGAGGTGTTTGTAAGGTACTCCTTCCTTTCAGGGAGCTGCAGGTGTGAGAAAAGAAGCAGGTTTATTTACCTGCACTTATTTTTTTTGCCTTAAGCTCACAGTGAGGCTGTAATAGAAGAGGCAGATCTTATTTTTCCTCCCCAGACTAAACCACATCTCTGAACCCGTGCTAGAAGCACTTTCTGTTTGCTTGTGGCACTTCCAGACATGCTGAAGGCCTAGAAAGTGCAGCCACTGAAACACACACAGTTGGTTATTGAGGCAGAGGTCGGTGTGGCAGGAAACAAATTGCTGGAATAAACATAGCTGTGTTTTTTCCATCACTGTGTGCTCATTTACTGGGTCAGTCAGCCACAGACTGACTGTGCAAAGGTACAGGGTAAATTCCTGTCCCTGGGGAAGCACTGGGACCGTAGGATCCACTCTCAAATTTCACCTTGGATGGGGTTCACTGTTGTTTAAATCAAATAAAGCTGTGGTTATACCTATTACAGGGAATGGTTAGAGCTTATTAATAGTGAGGCAAACAACCTGCCATGGGATATATAGTCAACTTTGCAATCATATGTGCTTTCAAATGCTTAATTGCTTACAGTTCTGCCAGGACAGTCTTCAGTGCCCCCAAGTTAAGGTTTCAGATGAACCCCTCTGAGTTCCCTGTGAGGACTTTTCCCTTTGAAGAAAAGGAACTTTTTATCTCCATCACTCTGACTGAGAAGCTCTTGAACTGATTTTGTTCATGGTCCCAACTCTGGGCAAAGCCACAGCCACAAAATTCTACACTCCAGGGTTTCAGAGGGAACAGTGGCCTTGTTTCCAGGAGAATAGCCTGAAACACAGACTGTACACAGGCAGCCAGGCCCCAGGGATTGGGCAGCTCCAGGAAGCAGCTCATGTTCCAGCACTGGAGCAGTTCCCACTGCTGCTTTGGGTGAAGCACAGTTTTACTGCCAGGCTCAGTCTGGCTAATGGGCATGTCTGACCCTGATTTTCACTTCAAAAAGAAGCCGTAGTTGGAACAGTTTAGAAAGGCAGGATTTTCTATACAGTCCCAGGGTTTGTACAGGCAAAAATATCTGCATTAGATTAATTCTGCTGGATCCCTGGTGGTGTGTTGAGCTCCCACCCATCTACCAGGGCATAAGAAAACCCTCACAGCTTTAGCACACAAGCAGTGTCACTTGTCACATGCCCACAGTACAATGAAAGGGCCTGTTCAAGCCACAAGATGAGAGGCTCAGGGGAAAAGTAGCCTTGAGTTATCTGGATGCAGAAGAGAGAATTCAGCACCTGTGGCAACGAACAAAGTCAGGCCCTGTTACCAGCTTGGACTGGTGCCACCAGCAGGGACAATCTGCTGTTTCCAGTGTGCCATTTCAGTTGAAGCTGTTTGGACCTAACCTGGGACTACAATGCTGGAATTATCATCACAGCAGCCTTGGGAAACAAGGTTCCCTTCCTGAAATTCAATGTAGTTTTTGCAATAAAACTAATCTAATTGCATCCTCCAGGTCCCTTTTTGCAGCCCTGCCTGGGAGGGACACACAGGATGCAATCAGATTCTCTTTCCTTGCATCTCGTGTACGAATGATCATTGTCCTACCAAGTACTTCACAGGGTGAGTTGGCTTCCCTAATTCCCAGGTAACCCAATTTGGGTTTTCCCCCATTTTTTTAATTAAGCAGAAATCAATTCCACTTCTATGAACCGGTGACCTCATTCTGCTCCCAGGTAGATAAAAATGCAAAATTAATCACTTGCCTGCCAGCGTTGGGTGGAACCCCCATACCCTCCTCCTCATACCCTCAATGCCAATTTTCATCAAGCAGGAACTCCTGGTCATTTACTGAAGGGCTGATTGAGGAGTTCAGTGCGCCACACAAGTTCTCTAAGTGGAGGGAGGGAAAACAAAAAGAGATCTTGTTCTGAGGCACAGATTGTTATCAGATCACAAAAGCCAGCAGCTGAAAAGATTCCAGCCAGGAAGCACCCGTGCCTTGAGAACGGGTTAGACTGCCTGTCCTTCCCTGGGAGACTGACACCCAACGGATCCAGGATGGAAATGAGTTATCCCGACTGCTCACAGCCATTATCAGATGCTGAAGAGTTTTACATACCTCCTTCTCTGTGGGTTTCTCCTGTCATTCCCCAGAACAGGTGCACGAGCAGCTGCATTCAGCTGTGGTGTCAGATGAACGTTACCTTGAAAACCCAGAAAGCAAAAATCATCCCCACCAGAGCAGCTCGACGTTGAGTGGCAGAGGTAGTATTTTATTTTTTTTTTTGAGCATCCCTCCTCAAGGACACTAAATTTAGAGTTTGTAAAACATCACTAAATGAAAACAAAACATTGCCAATAACAGAAATGCAAACCTGCTGGAAAGGAAAATGCAGCAGCATTCAAGTATCAGAAAACATGAGAGCTAAAGTGCTTGAGAGAATTTCTTAACTATGCAGAGTCTGAAGTCAGTGTTCCCCTAGAAATGCTATTTTTAAAACACCACCTGCCTGACTGCATAGGATTTTTCACCAATCTATAGCAGGATAACACTACTAAGCCAGAGCCATTACCCCAAAGGGCTAGGAGCAACACATTTCTTTCTATCCCTCATACTAAAATAAATTATATTCAAGGAAACACATTATAAAGTTCAGGCAGCTGAATTTGGACTTCAAGGAACGTGACAGAATGGATTTCCCATGCAGTGAAGTCGCTAGCATGGCCTGAAGCTGAACAAAGCTTTGGTGGGATTTATAAAGTGCTGTCTTTTAGTGTTTTATGCCTGTCTTTTGTAGTGTTTTTTTTTTCACACCAGCACCAGGGTTGTGAGTTAAAAAAAAATTCTGAAGTAACAGACCAATTCTCAGTGGATGCTGGAGCCAGACAGACATTGCACAGTGCACATAAATAACGTTAAAAAACTACAAACAAATCAAACCAAAAAAACCCCAAGCCCCAAAACCTAACCCAGTTATGGTAAAACGTTTCATCCTTAAAAACAAACACCCACCAAGCACCAAGAGCAAATCAGAAAGTAACATCTGCCTCCCGGTCCCCTGGCTTGTCTCAGCAAGGATGGATACTACGTAATACAAGCTCAGCAGCAATGGTTGAGAGCCTGAGCCTGCAGGCACTCAGTGCAAAACTCTCTCGGCATTCAGCTCCATGGGAGTGATCCAGTTTTCACCAAAGCCAAAGGGAACTCCCTACAGGCTTCAGCCAACTTTGGATTAGCCCCATAGATTGACAGAGGGAGGAGGACCTTATTTTACAGTCACCGTTTTTCTGTCCAGCCACAAAAGCCACCCCCTGAAATTCCTGGAGGGGTTTTCAACCTTTCCCCTCCACGCATGCATTTAACATCCATTACAGTTAATAGCAGTTACACATGCAGGTCGATGGGAGAAAAGTCCCAGTCGAGAGGAGTTACTGGTAGTACCAAAAGAAACCCAGTAGAAATGCCGAGAATTGCTAAAGACCCAGCTCCCTCGAGCGAAGCCCTGTTCTGCCAGCTGGCAGGTGCCCGCCGGCCCGTCCTGCAGGAAGCTCTGTGGTGCGTGTTTGGGTGTGCAGGGTGCGTGACGCGGGGCGAGCCAGCGGCGCCGTTCTGCCGCCTCCGTCCCGGCGGCCAGGGAGCGTCCGAGCGCCGGCCGCGCTCACTTGGCAGCGGCGTTGGTGAAATCGTCCTGTGCCACGGCCGGCAGGGAATGGTCTATCCTGAACTCCTCCTCCAGCCCACCGGGCGCCTTCGCCGGATCGCCCCGCGCCGCAGGCTGGACGCTGTCCGTGCCGCCCCCCTCCAGCCCCAGGATTTGTCTCTGCACCAGCTTGGAATAAAGGCCTCCTTCTTCCATCAGCTCCTTGTGCGAGCCCTGCTGCACCACGCGGCCCTTGTCCAGCACAATGATGTTGTGTGCCCTCTCCACAGTGCTCAGCCTGTGAGCTATGACAAGCACCGTGTGGTTCTGCAAGTCGCCGTAAATCGCCTGCTGAATCTGCGGGGAGAAAAGGCGTTAGTGCCCGGGCACTGGCAGAGCAGCAGCTTGGTGGTCTGTGTCCACAAATCCCTGGGCAGGAGAGGTGCTCTCCTCTGGCTCCCTGCAGCGCTACCAGCACCAGCATGTCTGGCCCAGCTCCCGGCTGCAGCACAAAGACCATCTCAGTCCAGCCAGGTGAGGTATGAACACAGGTCTGACCCTGCAGGCTGGGGACTTGTTACAGCTGGGCCCCAAATTTGGAGGCCACGTGGTGCTGGCAGAGACTGCAGGGAGCTGATACCTGGTGAATGCAGCTGCTCATAAAATGAGGATTCTCTCCTGAGTGTATCAAGGCAAGAGGGTTTTTTTCCAGTCAAAAGACAATAGCATTGACGTCTAAAGGCAGGCAGGTGGCCATCAGGCACATGTCACATTGACACCCCTGGGTAGCCAAAAACAGCCCTGGGCTGGCATCAGGTACCACACACGTGACTGAAGACCTGTGAGGCAGCAAGCTGCTCCAAGGTCAGACACTTGCGCTGCCCCAGCAGGATTTGTCCTCTGGGACTGGAGGCACATCCTCAGATCCCAGCCCTGAACAGGCTTTCCCTCGTGTCATTGCATCAGGGAGGCCAAACTGCTGCTGGTACATCAGATTCCAGACAGATAAATCAGTTCACAGGATGCTCAAGGCTTTTCCTGCAAATGTGGCTTCCCTGGTGCCTCAACTGGGATTGGAGCTCAGGCAGTCCTACTCTCCTTGCTGCAGCACCATTTTATAGGGTCTTCCTCTGTATCCTATCCTAAAAGGGTGCACAGAGTCTCTGTATGCCAATTAACACTTTCCACATTGAAAAAATCAGCAAATAGGGTTTGTCAGGCATTGGCTGCTGTGAGCATGGAACTATTCCTTTCCTGGTGGCTGCAAGAGCACTGGAAGCAAATTCCTGCTACGGAATTAGCGCTTCACTCAACCCTCTGATCTCACCATGTCAAGAGTAAGTTTTTCCACTGGTTGGAAACTGAGGCTACGGCCTGTCCTCCAAACACCCAGGTGACCCACTCACCGCGTGCTCGCTCTCCGCATCCAGCGCGCTCGTGGCTTCATCCAGGATGAGGATGGGAGGGGTTCGGATCAAGGCCCTGGCAATCGCCACTCTCTGCTTCTGCCCACCTGACAGCTGAGCTCCTTTTTCACCTGCCTCTGTCGGGTCAAGGGAGAGAGGAAGGGGTCAAAATAAAACCCAAGAGCTGCCAGGAAGTGCAGCTGCCAGGCCCAGCAGCGGGGTGGGTACCTGTGTGGTAGCCGTCCTGCAGCTCAGTGATGAAGTTGTGGGCATTGGCCTTCTGGGCAGCCTGAACCACTGACTCGAAGGAGGCTGAAGTTAAGCCATAGGAAATATTATCTGCAATAGAGCGGGCGAACAGCACGGGCTCCTGGCTCACCAGGGAGATCTGCAGGAAGCAAGGGAGAGCAGGGGTCAGGAGCAGAAGATGCACTGCACGGTATCTCAGACCGTTGATACTTGTTCCTGCTGAGTAAGAACCGAGATCAAGCTACAGAAATGTCATTAAACAAGATACAGAAGTGTTCAAGGTGAGCTTCCAGTAAGGATGCCAACATCAGGGTGCCCAGTTCGCATCTTCTGCTGGAAAGCCATTTTGCACGAAAGAAACCTGATGCAATGCTGGCACGTTGGCATCTGGGATGGGCATCCCCCTCCTAAAGTCTGCTGTGGTTTTGCTCCAGATCTGTTATTCCCATCACTGTTTGCTTTTCCCATAATGGAAAAGCAGTTGCTGGTACAAGTCAAGCTGGAGAGATCCTCTCCCAGGCCCTTGCTGATTTTCCTTTCAAGGCCAGTAATCACACTTGGGCCGTGTGAATGAGCCCTCTTGCATCTTTTAGCCCCAAATGAGCAAGTTAGGGATGTAACTGCTGCAGTTCTTTAATTGCTTAGCAACAGTCTCCCTGTCCTGCCTTACAGCCGTGGCTGTTCACTGTCACATTCAGCTGCTTTATCAAACCCTTGATATTGGAATAAATCAAACCTTCCAAACTATTACTCAGAATTGTGCATGAGAGAGCCAGGGAGGCACGGTCATATTTTAATTGACTTCTCCCCATGCTCCTAACACCACACCAGGCTTTCTAAACTGAAAGACTTGCTTGGCTTTTGATTTTTGCTCCGTACGGGCAGGGAATGTAAATTAGTCACAGTGACTTTGGCTTTCCAGCCTGTCTCTGATCAATTGTTTTCAGGTTTTCCTGCTGACTGCTGAGGCCATTTGCTCTGGGGGCAAACAAAGGAGGCAGTTACTTGCAGAGATGAAGGCTGATCTGTGCTGACACACAGCTGAGAGCTGAGGGGCCCGGACCCCTCTCCTAGGCAAAGCACCAGCCCTTCTGGTGCTCCAGCTGCTGCCAGGATCCTGAGAGGTTTAACTCCCCATTAGCTGAGAATTACTATCAGATCTTAAGGTAGAAATTGGTGGAGGAATGCAAAACTCTTTTTCCAAACCCAATTTAGATGATTAATCCAACAGCCAAAGCCATATTTCTACTGTGTTGGCCAAAAAATACCAAACAAAACATGGTTTTTGTTCTGTTTTTGGAAGGCTTCCCCTACCTATTGAAACCACCCTCCATCCCTTTCCCTTCCACCCCCACAAATTATCCGAATTAATTTCTTGGACCGCTTCCAGCCTCCAGCTTTCTGGACATTTCTGAAGCTGCCAGATCAAATCCAAAGCAACGTGCAGCAGTGCCACGCATCCCCTCTGAGCCCTGCAGGTGGTAACTGGGCTAAGCAGAACACAGGTATCACAACCAGAATACAGGTATCAGGCGCTCGTACCACGGAGTGCAGGTACTTGTGATCGTACATGTTAATGGGACGCCCATCCAGCAGCACCTGCCCGTCCTGCAGAGGGTAGAAGTTCTCCAGGATGTTGACACAGGAGCTCTTCCCACTCCCTGAAGGACCCACCAGTGCTGTCACTTTGCCGGGGTGCAGGGTGAAGGACACGTTCTGCAACAGGGATGGGAGAGCATGCTCAGGTCCAGGCTTTTCTCAACGTCCTGGGGCACTACATAGGAGAAGGAGCCAGAGTCTGGCCAGAGTGACCCTCTGCCTCAGTGATGTGCCACATCAGCCATTTCTCCTGGCTCTGAGGAAGCAAAAAGCCTCCAAGTTGCTACAGATTTGCCTGCTGATGTAGCAGGTCCTCTAAAAAGCAAACTGACCTCTTCGCTGCTTCCCCCTGCCTCATGATCCCAGCCCCTCTCCCACGGAAACAGTCTGAGGCAGCTCGGCACAAAGCCCTGTGCCACGCTGACATGTTTAATGCCTGAGTGAGGAACAAGGGTTTTATTAATAAATCGCGTTCCTTGTAAGGAAGGCCGGCCCTAAACACCCGCTGCTCCTTTTAATCTGTTTTCCAGCACGCACTGAGCCTGCCTTTACACATCTCTGACAGGCAGCTGACACTCCCCACGGGCTGGGGTTTGGTTCTGGCCAGGATGGAGCAGCAGCACGTGGTGCTGGGGGTGCGCAGTGCCCACAGGGCTCACCTGGAGAACCTGCGTTGCGGAGCGAGTGCGGTAGGAAAAGGTCACATTCCTGAACTCCACCTTCCCATCCACGTGATCCGGGGCCAGGGACCCGTCGTGCACCATCGTGGGCTTGCGGTCGATGAACTCGAAGACCTTCTCAGCAGCTCCCACCCCCTGCATGAGGCCGCTGTACACGGAGCCGATGGACTGGGAGGGAAGAGGACACGGTGAGACTCCCCCAAGTGACGGGGAAACCAGCCAGTGCCACTCGTAAGGAGAATGGCTGAAGCATTTCCAAGTCTCCCATCGCCTGACAGTGACTGCCGTCATTAGGCACAGGAAAAGAAAACTCCTCCTCCTCTGTTGGGTATGGAAGGGATACAGGGACAACGCAGGGAAAGGGCGTTTTTCAACATTAAACAGAAACAGTTTGTGCTGCAACTGCCCCTCCCACCAGGAGGGGAAAAAAACCCCAAACCATACTAACTCCACACCAAAACCACAGCCTGGAACCCCCACCAGAGCCTGCAGTCATCTGAACAGATGGTGAGAGCCGGGCGAGCTGCCTCCAGCTCTGCTCTGCCCCTGCACAGAGGCTGAAGCACCACCAAAACCACACTTGGCTGCGAGGAAACCTCGACTGGATCATTCCTGCCTGGATTAGCCAAGTTTATGCCTCTGCAAGGGGAAAGCAGCCCTGGGTGGGCTCCACCATCCCACCCACAATCCCATCTTGCTAATGTGCTGCCAACGCAGCAGCTTGCAGCCTATTCCAGGGAAAGGGAAAAAAAAAGTAATATAATTAAGTTTTTAATGAGGCCTGAAATTTAACAGGCAGCTTTGTAATCCCTTCATTCTTCACGCCAGGAAATGTGCTTGGCAGGCAGCCAGGACTCTGCCCTTCAGCAGGGCCAGCCTGACCCTTCTGGCCCCAGTTGCCTTTTTGGGGGGACAAGCTGCTCCAGAAACGTGAAAGCTGTGAGACCACAGCAGGGGAGGAATGGGAGCAGAGGGGAGAATCCTCCCTCTGGCAGTGCCACAGCACCAAAGAAAGGCGTCATGGGAAAGTCAGCACTGGATCTATCCCTGCAACTGCCCTGGGACCTTCTGGGAGATAGAAGGGGTAGCCCAGAGTGTGGGGAGGCCCTGGCACAGGTTGCCCAAAGAAGCTGTGGCTGCCCCACCCATGGAAGTGTCCAAGGCTGGGTTGGATGAGGCTTGGAACAAGCTGGGAAGATATGGAAGGTGATGACTCCCTCCAATGGCAGGGAGCTTGAATGAGATGGTCTTTAAGGTCCCTTCCAACCCAACCCATTCTGGGATTCCCTGCTAAAACTGACTCACCTCCATGCAGTCTCCCAAGACGAACTCATAAATGATGAAGGAGATCAGGTTTCCACTCGTCATTTGCCCGGAGATCACGAGGTGCCCGCCGTAGTAAAGGATGCTGACCTGGACCACCAGCAGGGTCAGCTGAAAGCAAGAAAACATCCCAAAATCAGCAAGGACAACGGGTATTTTGGTGTGTTTGTCATTACTCACACAACAGCCCAAACTACATGTGCTGACATTTATTCTTCGAGCCCTGAGCTGAGGATCCCTGACAGTGCAGCTGACAGCCCTAGGAAGGAGCATGGAAATGAGAAAAACAACTCAAGTACATGGGTTGATTTAAGGAGCTGGGCAGATATCTTTCAACGAAGCAAGTAAACAAGTCCTGAGGGACAACAGTTAAGGAGGCAGAATTTATCTGAAATAACAGAGCATCTCATGAATGCATCTTTCTCTCTTGGACTAAGGTCGTCAAGCAAAATAATCTATGTTCAAATTATCCAAGGCATGCAGTCATCTCACCACTAAAATAAACTTTCTGCTATAGGAGTGTGACACATTTTAATTTAGAACACAAAATCAAGCCAGGAGTTAATGCAGAATATCCTCCTTGCCTGTACAAGTCCCTGAAGCACAACCCCAGCTGTCGTCTGAAGTCATTGTGGGGGGAACCACCTACTCTAGAAAGGAGACACATCAGCTCTGATGTGACAAATACCAGCCCCTTTTGTTCAGCTGGTTTTGTTCCATGCTGCCCAGGTGCTCCAAAAAGCAGCGATGTCCTGGTGCCCTGTGGGACCAGAACAGGCTGTAAATTCACAGAGACAAAAATACAGGGGACAAAAATGCCTCCTCTATAGCTCTGCCATGATCTGACCTTAAGCTCCTGCATTCCCTCCAAGAAAGACTCTAACAGGGCTGAGCTATATCCATTGTCCTCCTCCTTCGTGAGCCCTGCAGGAGCGGTTTTTGAGGGCTTTTGCCTTCTTAGATTTGTCACAATCAGTGTCAACCCAGTTCATGCTCCAGCTTCACCTGGGAGCCCAGAAACAATGCTAATAATGCTCCCATTTTGTTTCCAGACTTGGGAAGCCATAAAGTCTCTCACAGCTGCACGAAGGCACCATAACTCACAGACCCTTCACCGGCGACTGCCTTGATCCCTGCACGTGCAGAGACAAGGGCAGCCTCACGTGAGGGTTTTGCCGACGCTGGAGAAGTCCCCAACCATCTGGTGTTAAACGATGAAAAAGCATTTTACAGGGGGAAGAAAAAAAAAAAAAAAAAAAAGCCCAAAGCCCAGCAGCCTCCCCCTGCCACCCACCCACACGCAGAAAATCTCCACTCCTGAGCAGGAGCTCAACCAACGCCGCGGCTGTTCCCAGCCGGAGCCCCGGAGCGGAGCTGGCACAGGCACGCACTGCAGCACCACGCAGGCATGGGCTGCTCCACGACCTTGAGCTCTTATCAATTATTGCCCCATTTGCAGGGGAAAACAGGCAGTTCCACGAACGCCACAGCGCTGCCTCGGGGCGGAAAGGGATGTATTTTTGATGGATGAAGATAACAAACGATTGATCGAGAGGGCAGCGCACAGCAGGGCTGGGCTCACCCCCCAGAGTTCCCCGGAAGCAGAGGAGAGCCACGTGTGCTTTGGGATCTGGAGAGATTCCCCTGCCCATCCCAGCGCCACGCAGGGAAGCCCCAGGGCCATCCACCTACCCCGCTGGACCAGACGTAGTAGGTGTAAGCCATGGCCTCCCGCTTGTTGAGCTTGTACACCTGCTGCAGCTTCTGCCAGTACACGTCGGCCTCCGCCTCCTCGTTGGCGAAGCTGCGGACGGTCTTCATGGCCGAGATGGTCTCCTCGGCCGTGTTGTTGGCCTTGGCCAGAGCGCTCTGCACATCCTTGGAGAGTTTCTGCGGGGAGCAGGGGGAGGCAGAGGGAGCTCAGCGGGAGCCAGGCTGCCCGTGGCACATCTCCCCGCTCGCTCCAGGCTCTGGAATCCCACTAAGGGACTCCAGAGGGGGAGGAGAGATGGCACGAGAACAGGCAGATGTATACAGGACGTTCCACAGCCCAGCCACCTCTTCTATCAGACCTGAGATGCTTCCACTCCTGGGCATGAAGCAAAGTAAGAGCCCAGGCTCTTACCTGTCTGCCCACACGGGTTTAATGTCACCTTCCTGCCCCCACTGCTGGCAGCAAAACATTCCAGCATCACTCCCACCAACTCCAAGGCCACCCACAAGCTCCTTGATGGCTTCACAGGGAGACCAGCCCAGCACTGTGGCAATGCCAGCTGCTCCTGCCTACCTGGTAGTACTTCCCATAGACATCAGACACCAGCATGATGATGGGGAAGCCCATGAAGGTGACCAGGGAGAGCTTCCAGGAGAGGCTGAACATGAAGAAGATCACGCCCGTGGCCTTCACCACGTTGCGCAGGAAGATGTTGATGTTCTGGGAGACCAGGTCGCTCACGATGGTCGTGTCCGACGTCAGGCGGGAGATGACGTCCCCTGCAGCAAGGAGGGGTCGGGGAAGGGGACAGCAGGGACGTGTCACCGCGGCAGATCACTGCCTAACCGTGCCCCACATCCCATGCCAGGGGCCAGATGGAGCTCTCCATCCAACCAGCTGGGGGTCTGAAGGGTGGCATGGAAGGGGGGCAACTCTCCACCGCTGTGGATGCAAAGCAAAACAGAGGAGCTCGGATTGCTGCATGCACGAGGAACAGGAGGTGGCACCTGAAGGCACAAGCTCCATCCCTGGGTCACCAAGGGTGGCTGTAGGACAGCAAAGGGGATTGTGGCGACATCCTGTGTGCTGTGTCACAGTCCACAGCCTGGAGCTGACTCAAAGGACCTGAGGACATGGGTCCAGATACTAAGGGGTGAAGCTCTGGTGGAGCCTTTTGGTGGAGCTGAGTGTTACAGCCAGCAAACATCACACTGAACTCCTAAATCCTTGGCCTGTGTTTGAGTCCAGCTGAATTCCCACTCTTTTGTGGAAGTCCAGCGTTACCCGTATCCCACTTCCAGTAACATCTCTGCTGTCCTCAGCTACCAAGGCACTGTGCAGTGACTGCTAAATTCAGCAACAGCCTCAAAACTAAAAATACCACCAAGACAAAATTAAATGTGTGAAAGTTACACCAGAGTGGCAAGGCCTGGGACCAGGACTTGGACAGGACTCAACTTCAAGCGGGAAAAGCAACAAGCACACCCAGCAAGCCTCACACATCCGAGGTGTCGGGGACAGGAGCAGAGGCAGAGAGCAGCCCACCAATAGGCACTGATGGGAGGAAGGAAATGGGAGTTTTGGGGGTGGGACTTCTGGATGCCAGGCTGATGGGTGGCAATGGGACATCCCCACGGTGGGAGGCAACAGAAAGGGAAGAGCTTTCTGCCTCTATTTCTAACCACGAGCACGTGGGTGCCGCCTCTGGCTGCCCCCAGCCTGCTGTACCACAGTAGAGCAAGCAGAGAGGAGAAAATCTGGGTTGGGACAGAGGGGTTAGAGCAAATCCAGGTGGGAGAGGAACCAACCTGTGCGATTCTCATCAAAAAAACTCATTTCCTGAGAGACCAGCGACCTGAAGAGGCAGTTGCGAAGGCGGATGTTCAGTCTTGCAAAGATGAGTGTAAAAACGCCGCCCCGGATACCTGCGGCAAATGAGCTAATTGCAGATAAGAAACGTTATAGAGCCATGGACACGAAACCCTCTCAGCAACACAAACACCCCCGCGCCGGGCCAAGGGCCTGGGCAGTGCTGACACCACTTATCACCAGCCCACACCTCTCCTGGGTGCCACCAGCACAGTGGTGGCTGGTCCTAACCATGGCAGTCAAAAGCTCTGGGAGGGAACACAGCACTGCTGGAACAGCATTCCCCAGGGAACCCATTCCCTGCGTCCATTCCTGCTCCCCCACCTTGAGGGGTACACAAAGGTCTCACGACTGCCAGCCACGGCCTCTCTGCATCGTGACAGCGCAGAGAATTCACAGCACATCCCTGGGGGTCTGGCAGCCAGCTGGTGGTGTGGGTGCCTGTGCCCACTATCACCACGAGCTCCACCATCACCACTTGTGGGAAAACCCCAAACTCCTTGCCAGGGCCAAATCCAGCCCCTGGATTACCTTCCTATGGCAAGCAGTGACATGACCAGCACCGCCGTGGAGAAGCGATCCATGCTCTTCTGCACCACGATGCCATCGATGGCCAGCCCCGTGTAGTAGGGCAGGAAGGTCTCTCCTGCAGGACAAGCACAGGACACGGAGGTCCAGCCCCACTGCATGGGATTGGCACGGGACCCGTATTCCCAGCTGTGACAGCCCGTGGACAACCCCATCCCCACCACAGAGATACACTTGGCCATCACACCCCGAGAGCATGGCACGTGGTGACGTTGCACTCTCAGTGGATTTTATCCCCTACTGAATTTGGTTTTGCCCCATCGAATTTTTTACCCACCCCATGCAGCACGCGCTACCCAGCACCCCCAAAAAAAACACTCCTAGGGTGCTTCCAAGCCGCACCACCATGGCTCCTCCATCCCCCCCGGTGAGGACGGGAGCACACCACGGCCCGCCTGGTCCCTTCACTCACCCAAGGCAGCCACGAGGAGGAAGAAGGAGGCGATGCCCAGGAAGAAGGCATCCGGCTTGGTGTAGGACAGCAGTTTATGGATGGTGGGACCTGCTGCCTCCTCCCTCTTGTCCCTCGGGGTGCCCCCGTCACAGCTCTCCTCCGCCTCGGCGCGGGACTCGGAGCTGGGCCCCAGCGCCTCGCGGGAGGAGGTGACGCAGGCCAGCAGCTGCCACAGCCCAAAGGTGGCCGCCAGCGCCACGTAGGTCCAGGCAAAGAGCCCCCAGAACCAGGGGTCCCTGATGGTCTTCCGCACCTCCGAGTAGAGCAGCAGCTTCACCATCATGTAGATGCCCATGAGGAGGCAGACGACGGCGATGAAGGTGCGCGACGCCCTGAGGCGCCGGGGGCCGTAGGCCGTGTTGGTGGCCACGCCGATGGCAGCCCCCAGCAGCACGCAGCTGCGGTACAGGCAGCCCCCCCAGATGTCCAGCAGAGAGTTGAAGATGTTGAAGTGCCGCAGGTCCTGCAGGACATTCCGGCCGCCCTGGCCGTGGGTGTAGAGCAGCGTGGTGACCACCACATCGGCCCCGCTGAGCGCCAGCGTGCTGGCCACGGCCTTCCAGGCGCGCATCCTCGTCGCCAGGCTGGGAGGGACGCTGGCGTGGTGAGGGACAGCCCTAACACAGGAAGGACGTGCTCATGTCAGCCTCTGCTGTGCGGAGAGAAGAGGAGGATGGGGTTATTTACCCCAGGGAGGAGGCAGGGAAAGGGAAGCAGGATGGGGGGACAACCGTGCCAGCTCCACACCCACCCCTACAGACCCCAGGCACCACTATCTGCACCTCCCTCCCCTCCTCTGCTGCACATGCCCCAAGGCATTTCATTAAATGAGCAGCACAAACGAAGACAAACTTCCCTCCCGGATGCCTTCACCCATCGTGAATCCCAAAGCAGAAATCTGCACATCCTGATGGGAATCTTTGTCCCCGATTGCTGTGGCGGCTGCTGGGTGCTGCCATGACATCTGTGTAGCCACGTGTCCTGTGCTACAGAGCCATGTCCGTGTTAAACTTGGACAGCCATGATCCCAGAGTCCCTGCCCACCTTTCCCAGGACAAAGCTGAAACCAAGCAGTCAAAGCTGCAGGAAAGCACACAGAGGAGCAGCTCAGCTCTAGAATAAATAAAACTAAACCACACGTACTGCAGCTTGTCACACCTTACTGTCCCCAGCCCTCTTGGATATTAATTTGGGGTAGCCCATTAAACCCGCTGTGCAGTCGGCGTGCAGTTCAATGACACAACAAAAATCCTGAGAGGAAATTAAAAAGGGACTGGAATTCCACAGCTGCGTCCCGCGGGAGAGGGAGGCTCCGGGGCGGGCGGGACGCTGCCTTCGCTGCTGCCCGGGGGTCTGTCCGCCAGCAGCGATGGTGGACACGGGAGAGGGCAGAAGGCTCGCCTTGCTCTAAGCCGAGCGAGCCGCTCACCTGCTCCGGTGCCATGCCCTGAGGAGCCAGGCGTTGGCAAGAGGGAGGCACCCAATCCTGAAATTTGTGCTGGGTCAGCAGCTCGTGACGGTGCACAGTGCGGAAGGCACCGCACAAGGGGTGCCATGTGTCGGCCACACTCCGGCCTGTGTGACCGCAGCCCCTCAAAACCAAACCCCCGGGACGAAGGGCAGCCCTTGGCACCGGGCAAGCTGCGCCCTTGGGGGAGAGCTGCTCGGTGGTCGGGCCAGCGGGATAAAAAGCTAAAAAGCGGAGGAAAACAGGGCAGAGGCTGCAATTTGGGGAAGCACGGGGGTTTA
>WAAG01034288.1:164846-178227 GCA_013390105.1 Tichodroma muraria
ATCCCGCGCCGAGCGGCGGCGGCGGCGCGTCCCGGGAACAAGGTCGGTGCTGGGCGTGGCCATGTCGTGACCACGCCCCGGCCACGCCCTCTCCTGCGGCGCGCGCCAGGCCCCGCCCACGGCCGGACCGGGCAGCGGCACCGGGACCCCCAAATTCGGGGTTCGGGTGTGTGTGTGTGTGTGTCTGTGTGTGTGTCTGTGTGTCTGTGTGTGTGTGTGTCTGTGTCCGTGTCCCCGGTCCCCCAGCTCCGCCCTGTCCCGGTAAACCCGGCCCCGGCGCGGCAAAGGCAGCCCCGGTATTTTCGGCACCTTAGAAGGTTTTTTATCCTCCCCAAATGGACATGGTTTTAAATTTTCAAAATGATTTTATTGGTTCTATGTCATTTCTGCAGTAGAGAGAGAAAATACAACACAGGAGTTGGCTCAAAAGCAACCGGGAAAAGGGCTCGAAATAATATTTTAAATTAATCCTTAAAGAGGGGTTTGACGGGGGGGTTAATTAACCCCTCAAGAGGGACTTGACAAGGGTTTAATTAACCCCTAACACAGAGGGATCCACTTTCAGGAAATCCAGGTTGTAAATTACTTTTCCCCTTCACCTCCCACTCCAACTCTTAAGGAATGGAAAGGTTTAGGCTCTTCCCTAGACAGCACCCGTGCTATTGAGTCTATACAGGTGACAGAGGGGCAAGGCAGTGTCATTATCCCAAAGTTCCCATGTGTTTTTGGAGTGCTGGCCTTAAAAACACCCCTGTGACATTCACTAGCACAGGCACAGATGTCAGGATTCCTGGAGCTCACACCATTTCTGGAGAGAACTGAATCGTGACATGACATTACAAAAGACAAATTCATTTTTCTCTGCCTGGATAACCAAACCCGAAAATACCACATTCTGTTGCTGAGTTTATTTCTGCTAGTAAGTACTTAAAACAAAAAATTAAAAACAAACAAAAAAAAAATCTCTCACTTCAAGCCCTTCCCACATCCACCAGAAACAGACACAGACCTGGAGTGACTATTCCTGGCTCAGGCTCACAGCAGGGACACTGTTAAGCTGCAGGAAACATTGTGGCTAAGCCAGGTCTGGTTTCTGCTTCTCTTCCATCTGCACCCAGATCACTCCCCAGCTTTGGTACTATCACTCCCAAAGGCCAACTTCCAAGCCACAGTCAAGGTGGAGCTTCAGGAGCGAGTCTCTCCCTGCCCAAACCTAAACGAGGATGGTGCCACCTCCCTCGCTCCGAGGGATGACCCAGGGGCAAACCTGGACCAGGAGGGGACTGAACAGACCCTCCTTGTGTGAACCTTCCCCTTTCCTTTCTCCCAGGACAGAGCAGGCACGTCTGCACCCCGCACTCGCTCGCAGCCGGGCCACAAACCTCGGGGACAGCGCGTCCGTCCCCGGCGCCGCAGGACCCCCGGAACGCCCCGGGGTTAACTGGTTTTCTTCCCGCCGGACACGCTCTGCTCGGGGGGCAGCACCGTCTCGATCTGGAACGACACAAACTGGCCCTTCTTCAGCTTCTTCAGGGAGCTGGCAGCGCTGCCCCCAAACACGTTGTCTTCCACCTTGAAGGCCAGAGAAGGCAGGCCCCGAGTTTTCCTTTTCCCACCCTTCTGCTCCCGCTTGCAGGCCGTGGTCATGTTGGAGATCACCTGTCAGGAGAATGGAGGGGTTGGGCCTCGAGGTGTCACTCAGGAATCAGCTCAGCTCTGACACAGGCTCAGTGAATCCCAGAACCACAGAATCCTTAGGCTTGGAAGGGACCTCTGGAGATCATCCAGGCCAACCCTGCGTCCAGGCAAGGTCACCTGGAGCAGGTGACACAGGAACACGTCCAGGTGGGCTTGGAATGTCCCCAAAGAGGGAGAATCCAAGACCTCACTGGCCAGTTCCAATGCTCTGCCACCCTTAATGGAAAGCAGCTCTCCCTCACGTTGAGGTGGAACTTCTTGTGGTTTAGTTTATGGCCATTCCTCCTCATCCTGTCACTGGGCATCACCAAGAACAGCCTGATACAATCATCTGACGCCCCTCAGAGACATTTTTACGGGTTGATGGGATCCCCTCTCAGTCTTCTCCAGACTGAGAAGGCTCAGCTCCCACAGTCTCTCCTCATAAGAGAGGCTGAGTGAGCAAGAGCTGGCAGTGTCAAAGCTGGATGTACCTGGGGCAAGGGAGGGACTCAGGGGAGGCTTCCCGGCCTTGTTCTCACCACCCCAAACCGGCAGGAGGCCTTGCAATGTGAAACTGCAATTCCACAGCCATACTCAGAGCTGTCAGTGCTCCATCAGTAGAGGGCAGAAGGGGATCTAGGCTGGAGTGGCACAAAGCCCAGGGAAGATTTATCACCTCCTGCTAATTACAGCCCCAATCCCTGCCTGGACACAGGAGAGAACTGGTGATCCCAACAGCAGAGGTTCCCTTAGGGACAGGACAGAGCTCTTGCTGCCCCGTGCCACAACGTGCAGCTCCATCTCACAAGAGGGGAGCTGAGCTAGTGAGACAGAGCTGCCAAAGGGATCAGATCCTACACATCCAGCTCCCAGGCCCTCCTCCCTCCAGTCCCATATTCCTCCCGTCGTTCCCTGGCAAGAACAACCACAGTCCAGGTGAGATCAGAGGACCACACAACCCTGACTGAGTGTAAGAAATGACTGAGCAAAAGCACTTGAGCCTTGTCTGTGATTTTCTGGCACAGAGCTCACCAAGCACTTCACAGGGGACACTGAGGTCACTTTTTAAATGAGGGAACCAAGGGACAGAGACAAAATGAGCTGCCCAAGGTCACCCAGCACGTCAGACACAGTCAGAAGCTGCATGCTGACTTCGCTCCTAAGCCCATCTCCCTGCCCACTGAGCCACTAGCCCTCATGGTAGCCCCAACCTCCTCCTATTTGGGGGCAGGGTTAGTTTAAACCTTTGTAGTTACACAGCATCTCCCCAAAGGCTTCTTGTCCCTGCCTAAGGAGGGACTCCCTTGGCTGATTTGGGATGCAGATTACACGGCAGGGAGCTGGGCAGGCTGAGACACAGCTCTCATTACCCTGATGGGGCAAGTCAGTCCCTCGTATTTCATCACCCACCTCTGAGCAGCACCACCAGCAGCTTCCCCGTGGTGCTGGCCCAGAGGGTCCAGCTCTGCTCCTGCTGCCCTTGGCACACACAGAGGTACCACCTCTCCTCTCAGGCCAGGCTTGGACTTAGCTGCAAAATGACTTCAAGGCACCCACAAGACTTACAATCTCCTTCACCACATTCTGCTGCTCCTGCACCGTGGCTGTGAAGGGCGGGAGGCTGTCGGCCTTACCGGAGCCAGCCCCCTGCTCTTTAGAGTCCTTGACAAAATCCACCTGCAAGGCACAGATCCGGGCGTTACTCCGCAACCACGGCAGCGACAACGCTCCCCAAGGCTCCCCTGGGCCCAGTTACCTCTGAGGACAGGCACACGTATCTGTTGAACATGAGGAAGAAGGGGCTGTACTTGGTGGCGGAGTTGACCGAGGTGCGGAACTCGAAGAGCACGGGGTCCAGGTGTGCGTCCCACTCGCTGGGCTTCTCGTTCACCACGCTGCAGATGGAGGCCCTGAGCACCTCAGTGCTGCAGTCACCAGGGCTGGGGGGCTCCGTGGGGTCTGCGGGCGTGAGGAGCTGGGAGATGTTCCAGCGCTCGCACAGGTGCCGGCTCACCTGGGAGAACACGGGGGGGGCACGGCGTGTCAGCCCCACAGCAGCCTCCAAGGCACTGTCCCCCCTGTGCCAGGAGGGGCCGTGAGGCAGAAAACGCTCCCCGGAAGAGTTAGAGCCAGGGAAAATGTTTTGCAACGACTGCTGCCGTGCTTGAAGCTTTCCGCAGCGCTGGGAAGCAGGGTTAATCCCAGGGTAGGGCTGGAATTTCGTGCACACGGTCTTTCCTTCGAAGCAGATAGGACTTGCACCACTGATCCACAGCCTTAAATCCCTGCCATGGTGAAAGCACTGGCAAATCAGCTCCCACTCCCAACATGACTGGGGCAGGGATAAGGCAGCATCGGCTCCTCGCCCCTGCTACACAGCACATCACAACTCTGCCTTCAGGACCTGCTGCCCAAAAAACCTGCTGAAGGGGTCACACTGCCAAAAAAACCTGCTGAAGGGGTCACATTGCCCAAAAAACCTGCTGAAGGTCACGTTCCTCCGCCCTGAACCACCCCACACCAGACCTACCTCCTCGCAGAAGTCCCAGCTCTGACTGGTGTAAATGTTCTTGGAGGCACCAAACCTGGGCAAGAAGAAGATACACAGCTGATTTTACTCCATCAGCTGAGGCACAGCCCAAGGAGTTCCATCTTTATGGGATAGGAAGGGGACAGGACTCTGTCCTCTGTTCCAAACCAACCAAGCCTGTTTGCTTTTGAATGATGAGGGAGCAGGAGAAACAAGAGGAGCTTCTTGCTCTGAATTCAAATCTCCACTGGCCCCACGTGTTTTCCACAAGGACAATGTCACATGGTGACACGAACACTTTCTAGGAGAAATCTGGGAATGGCTTTAAAGCTTCTGCAGAGAACTGGGACACAGCTCCCCTGGCCTCGGGCTACTCAGAGAAACATTTCTGCCTCTTTCTTTTCTGCCCATAACAGGCTCTTCCCAAGGACTTTGTAAAGAGCAACTGAGAGGCACTGCATGGTGTCTCCTGTAGAAGGGAGAGTTCCTGCTCTCCCAGGAAAACATCCTGAGGACACCGGGTATTTTTGCAACACACCCCAGCACTCCCCGTGGCACTGAAGAGGTGCAGTATAACCAACAGCAGAGGAACCCACCTGTAAAAAACAGTAGCCAGGGCTTTAGCCACGGAGAAGGGATCTTTCTTCTGCAGAGGAGCAGCCTCCACCCACTTGGTGAAGTAGTCAGTCACAAGCAGGACGTGTGTGTTGCTCTGGCTTGTCTCAGGAAAAGGCCCTGCGTAAACAGCCGTCAAAAAAAAAATCAATGTGATGCCGTCACATGCCCCAAATGGGGAAAGTTAAAAACCCAGTCGCTGCAGAAGTGACCACGACTCTCTTCTGCAATGTCATTCGGCCAGAACGTTTTCAGCGACCTCTGTCAGCAAAAACACACCCATCAGAGCTCCAGTTCTGGGGAAAAAGGCACGCCCACAGCTCCCACTGTGTGTGCAGAGGGAGCCGAGCCAAGCCCAGGGATCAGGTTGCACCCTGGGCGGCTGCTGTGGCCTCCTTGGCACCTCCTCAGAGGCACGGGCAGCTTTCCCTCGGTGCGTGTGGCAGCAGGTCTGCCACGCTCCCGGCTGGCAGGGAGGAGCCCGGAGAGCCGCTAGAGAGACTCACTCACCGTGGATGTCTAATCCCAGCACTTCCCAGGGGGATTCCACCCTGACGGGCCTGGCTTTCCGCGTCACGTTCTTGCTGTGCTCCGCGTTCTGGCACGTTTCACACATCTTGATCTGGAGACGGAAAAGAGGGCTCAAAGGACTTGGGAATGCGCTGATGGATCCTGTCAGACTCAGACTGCACAGGCTGTGGAGGGGTGAGACACACGGCAGGGCTGAGCAGTTTCCTTTCTCCCAATAAAAATAAGGAGGTGCAGGAAGAAAAGAGGACAGAACACAACAGGCTGACGCATCTCACCTTTCACAAGGCTCACCTGACAACTTTCTCTGACACAATAACCAATTTTCTCAACGTGGCCTACAGCTAAGCTATTTCTCACCCTGTTTCCAAGCAAATCTTTATTGTGTTTTAATCTCCTATTGCTGCTTGGAGAAATCCTCAGCCCTAGGATGCTGGAGGAGCTCAGACCATGCAATGCAAGCACACTCCTTACACCACAGCGCTGCAGAGTCCTGCTGCAGGGAACTGCCAGCAGTGAAACAGGCAAGGCAAAGCAGCTGAGAAGACACTGAGATCCTCCTCCTTCCCTAAGTGAGGGGATTGGGCACCTCTGGAAGGAATCCAGACTGCCCAAACCTAGACTCAGCAGCTTGTCTGAAACAGTCCCACTTGCCATGCTGACCAAAACTGCCCTGCACGAGGAGGCTGAGGAGGCTTCCCGACACTCAGGGGAACACACCTGGCCTATCCAGCTGCCTCGGGATGCTCCAAGATTCTCCTGCAGAGTAACTCAGTGTGTGGCTTCCCAGCACAGGCACAGGGAATGACATCATCCCTGCACCAGGGCTCCCGTGGCGGCTGCCTCGGGACTGCTGCCAGCAGCGGTGTCACGGACACGGTCACTGCTCTCCACTCACCCAGTCCACAACATCCTTCACGATGCCCAGCCAGTAGTACCGGCTCTGGATGCGGTGCACGGTCTTTTTCTGGCCCAGGTGGTTCCCGATTTCGGTGAAATGGCTTTCCAGGAAGACCTGGCGCCTCCGCTCGGGATCCACGATCACCTCGCGCTTCTCCTCCTTCTTGGGTCCCACGTAGTAGAGGCAGCCGCCTGCGGACGCCAGAGGTTTGTCTCCAACAACAGCCTCTCACAGCCGCTCGCCTCCAAAAAAGGGTCATTTTCCACAGTGGGAAAGAGCTGAGGCAGAGCTCCGGGGGCTGCTGCCGCCGCCTTGGGAGCTCCTGCTGCCCCTGGAGAAGCTGCTGAACCGGAATCACCCCCACGCACGCCCACGGAGCTTTTCTACACCCAGCAATGTGTGAAATCTTCCGGTACAACAAAGCCGCCGCGGTCCCCACGGGGCAGCCGCGGAGCACCGGTGCCACCGCGGGGTGACACGATCCCCGCTCCGGGCTCCCGAAGCGGGGCCGAGGCGCGGGGCCGGCCGGGGCGCGGTGGCGGCGATGGCGCGGCCCAGAAGCCACATCCCCTCCCCACGCCGAGGCTCCGGCACATCCCCCCGTGTCCGCGGGGCCGGCGTCCGCCGGTTTCCCCCCACAGGCTGCCCCCGGGGCAGGCCGCGGCCCAGGGCAGCCCGACACCGCCGCGCTGCCCCCCGGCTCCGCACCGTCCACGACGAACTTCTGGGCGTAGCGCTTGAGGTTCTTCCTCTTGATGGAGCAGAAGCTGGGCGGGAAGCAGCCCTCGGCCAGCAGCCGGTAGATGTCCTCGAACTTGCTGCCGTGGCCGCAGGGCTCGGCCGCCACCACCACCTCCCGCTCGGCCTCCGGCAGCGCCGCGTCCATGGCCNTTCACCGACAACATCTTCGTGGGGCGGTTCGGGCTCCACGTGCGGTACCGGGACGGGCCGCAGCTCCGCCGGGACCACGGCCGGGTACCGCGGGGGCGGGCGGGGCCGAGGGGAGCGGGCCGCGCTGGCGGCCGCGGCGGTGACGGGCCCGTGTGTTGCAGGCGCTGCGGGAGCGCGGCTGCCGGAGCGAGGAGCAGTTCCGGGAGGTGCTGAGGGAGGTGAGCAGCGGGAGCCCCTCACGGCCACCGGGCACTCACAGAGCCACAGCACGGGCTGGGTTGGAAGGGACCCTAAAGCCCATCCAATGCCAGCCATGGGCACGGACACCTCCCACTACCTCAGGCTGCGCCAAGCCCCAATGTGCAGCCTGGCCTTGGACACTGCCAGGGATCCAGGCGCAGCCACAGCCTCTGTGCCAGGGCCTCTCCACCCTCACAGGGAGGAATCCCTCCCCAAAATCCCTTCTAACCCTGCCCTCTGGCAGTGGGAAGCCATTCCCTGTGCCCTGTCACTCCAGCCCTTGGAAACTGTCTCTCTCCATCTTTTTTTTGTCAGCCCCTTCAGGCCCTGCAAGGCCACACTGAGGTCACCCCGAAGCTTCTCCTCTCCAGGTGAACGATCCCAGCCTTTCCTCCCAGAAGAGCTGTCCCATCCCTCTGCTCATCCCGCTGCCCCCCGGCCTCGCTCCAGGTCCCTCCTGAGCCGGGCCCGGGGCAGATCCCGCTCCCGGGAGGGGAGATGGGGAGCCCTGGCCCCTCCTTAGTCCCGAAGGGAGTTTGGGACCTGCTGGAGCTCCCCAGAAGCGGGGCGCAGCTCCCGGAGCCGGGCAGAGCGGGAGAGAGGAATTCCCCGCGGGCGCCCATCAGCGAGGTGTTTGTTTATGCGGCCAACACCCTGCAATTAAATCCTGCCATTCAACACAGCCCAGCGGCCTCTGAGCCGCTCCCTCCTTGGATTTATTCCGCCGGCTCCCAGTGCCCTCGTTTGTCTTTCCTAGTCCCAACCAATTTTAAAGGCAGCCCGAGACAGGATCCTACAGAAAATCACCCTTTATCACCGAATCTCTGCTTTCTTTTCAGGCCAGGGACAGGGATCAGTCATTCACCAGCTCCAATGCCATCTGACACTAAGGGGACAGACCGGTTCTTTTGGGAATTCTTGGCAGAATGATGGTGGCAGTAAATCATACTGTTAATTAAAGCTTTATTAACTGGATATTATGATTCATACGGCACAGAATTTATGAATGGAACAGCACAGGACTTCCCCAGGCAGAATCAATGGAGCACAACAACAATGTAATACAGAATTTATTAAACAGCCTCACTCAGGATTTAAAGATCCTAACTTTGGTTGTAATTTATAATCACCTGGGTCCTAGCCACTTTTTAATCACTTGGGCTCTCTGCAGATCTGGTCAGATCTTCGTACAAGGTTTGCTCTGTCAATATAAACATCATAAAGGAGACTTAATTACATAAACAAACAGGAGTCACTCAGTGCTGGGAGGCAGCAGATGACAGTGGCTGTCCTTGGTGTGGGAGGTCACAGCTCTCCCTGCCCAGTAGCAATTCCAGTCCAAGTTTCCCACTTAGAACTCCATACTGATTTTCTAGGCAGTGCTGGGTTACAGATCCCTGCCCTGTGACCCTGGTGCCCCAGGACCTTGGGGCTGGGAGGGAGGGGAAGAAGGAGGAAGCTGAGAAATCTGTTTGTCTGCTTGCTTCCCGAGACTTTCAGGGCCTGATACTGAGGGAAAGGGAATGAACACAGGAGCTGTTGGGCCCAGGGAATGGCTGCTCCCTCACTCCTCAGTGAGGACTGTTACAAATGAATCTCATGAGCGGGAAATAAACGGGAAGAGCTGCCTGGCTCAGCTGTTTGCTCTGAAAGGGCAGCTTAGGCTGTCTCCACCACACTTAGCAGTAATCCCTTCATGACAGGACTTGTCTTGCTCTCAGCAAATGTCTTTATTTTGGACAATACCTCTATTGTCAGAACAAAAGCCAGATTCAGGAGGTGTCAGAATGCCCAAAAGGGCTGAAACCTCAGAGCTCCACTTGACACTTCCACAGAAAGTCCTCAGTTACTTTTTAAACCATCTGTAAAGAGAACATCAACTCCTCTCAGGCATTTGGCCTTAGAGATATTTACTGGACTTGTCTTGACCACAGAAAAACAAAGCAAACACTCTGTCTCCCAGAGGTGCCCCCGAACAAAAACAACTGGTTTAAAACAATGAGCAGACTCCTGGAGCTGTTTTACTCAGCCCTGCTGATTTCTGACCATGTGCTCTGCTATTTACTTGCAGATTGAGGCAGAAGTGCAAAGAAGAAAACAGTTAATCCATCAGTCAGTGGAACGAAGAGCCATCATCTCCAAGTGCTACAAACCAAAACACCCAGAGGTGTACACTCTGCAGGTACACAGCAGGTTTGGAATCTCTTTTGCACCCAGAAAAAATTACCTGAGAGTTTTATTTTTGCAGTTTATTTCCTCCCTCTCCTCAGTATTGCACAGTGCTAAAGCTGCACTGAATTAAAACACAGATGTAGCATATGAAAACTGGATTTAAAACTTCAAAAACACAACAGCACAGCGTGTTCTCTAGGCAAGATTCCTGGTGTTCCAGCCAGGAAAGGCTCTTTCCTATCGTGTCTGTGATAAATCTGGCTAGTTAATCCTAGAAAACCATGAACTAAAGCAAGCAGCAGCTTCCCTGCCCCACCAGGTAAAACACCACTGACATTTTCCATTTCCTGCCGTGGAATTAACCCCAGTGTGGCTCAGCCTTGCTCCCTAGGGACTGTGTATTTCCCTGGGAGTCCATTTCCCTCTCGGGCTGTGCAGGCTGATGGTGTTTGTGTTTTTCCCATCCTTCCCTTGACACCAGGATTCCTTCCTGGCCCCAGAGTTTCTGGAAATCGTGAGGTTCTGCACATCTCCAGGTGCTGATCTCCAGGGCCTCCTGAGCTACCTCGAGTCCTTCTCAGGTAAAGAAAACAACACCTCAGTGACACAGATCTCCCTGGTGACAACTGTTCCCAAGCCCTGTCTGGAACAGCTCTGCTTTGACACAAGCTGAGGCACACAGGATGTTATTCCCTGCCTGAGGAGGGTCTCTGGAGAGGCAGCAGTTCTCCTTTGGATCAGAGGCCGTTTTCTGCTTTCCCATCCCAGCCTGCTGATGTCTCACCAGAGGCTCCAGCTGCAGCAGGGCTGGGGTTTTGGTTGTACCACATCTCACCAGGGAGCTGCTGAAGCCCAGGGAACTTGGATTTCCCTCCCTGAGTTGCTTTGCCATTGCAGACAGTCCCTGTTGGTTAGTCTGGGCTGAAATGGCTTCAGTCTAGATTTCAGTCTTTGAAAAAGAGATCTGAGTTTTCAGCTTCCCTGGAGGCAGCTGGGAAGCTCTCTGCCTACCAGAAATGCTGCCAAGATGCAAAGGGGAAGAGGCAGAGTTGTCTCCTTTCCTCAAGGCACCAATGTCTGTGTGCAGAGGTCCTGGATTTATCCAGGGCACCAGTTCCAGACACAGCCTTCTGCTCTGGAAATGAGGCACCAGCATGAAAAACAACAAATACACCCCAGAGCTGAGCCCAGGAAATGGTCCCAGCACAAAGTGGAGCCTGTGGGTGCTGTGCTCTCACTGACACCAGCACAGTGCAGCTGGACAGGCAGCCAGGAAAACTGGGAATTTCCTCAGCAAACTCTGTCTCCCCTCTCCTGACAGATAAGAGGATCTATCGACTCCCAGTGTTCACAGAGGAATTCTGCCAGGCCTTTGTGGATGAGCTGGAGAACTTTGAGCAGTCAGATATGCCTAAAGGCAGGCCCAACACCATGAACAACTATGGGGTAGGACTCCTCTCTCGTGCTGCTTTAGGGGCAGTGTTCACTGCACTCGCCTCCTCACTCCTCACTCCCTCCAGTTCCAGAGTACATGGTGCAGTTTGAGCTCAGTGTCCCCCTTGGAGTGACAGGGTTGAGGGAAAGTTACAGGGACAAAAGAAAGTGGGAATGCAGGGGAAGGGGAGGGAGTTGGTATCTCAGAGCAAAGAGCACCTTGTGCTTAAGCAATACAGATTTAAACCAAGGAGACAGTTTTTACAGAACACTCACCTTTTGATCTCATTACTCTGTGTTTTTCCCCATCCCTTTCCACCTTGATCCTCCTTCCTTTTCCCTGTGGCTGGAGCCTTTGCTCTGCAGTCCTTGATTTGAGCCAGCAGCAGGGCTGGAGGAGGACAGCAGCTCTGAGGAGCAGCAGCTGTGGCTGCTGAGCCGTTCCCCCTCCTGTCCTCGGCATAGGTTTTGCTGAACGAGCTGGGCATGGACGAGCCTTTCCTGACGCCGCTGCGGGAGCGGCTCCTGCCCGTCACAGCCCTGCTGTACCCGGAGCTGGGCGGGGCCTGCCTCGACAGCCACAAAGCTTTCGTGGTCAAGTATTCCCTGCATGAGGACCTGGACCTGAGCTCTCACTATGACAACGCTGAAGTTACCTTGAACGTTTCCCTGGGAAAAGACTTCACAGAAGGAAACTTGTACTTCGGGGATTTCAGCCAGGTACTGAGCACGTCCCACTCACCTCTCCCTCCTCACACCCCAGCTTCAAGGCACCCACCGTGTTCTAAAAGACAATTACTCACTTCTGACAGTCAAACCTGCCCTGTCCCTTCCCCTTTTTCTGCAAGGCTTGGAGCAAAAGGAGCCTCTTTTGCTGCAGTATTCCAATATCCAATGCCAATATTCAGTATTTTAAAGAGAGGGTAGATGCAGCTCTGCAGTAGAAACTGGAGTGAAACAAACCATCCCCTCTTTCCACATCTGAGGTGCTGAGGGAGAGTGTGACTTCAACCTAGATCTCCAGCACATCTTTTTAGGGCAGGAGGGGCGTAGAAGCTCCCATACAGTAAGGAAGCATGTTTGTTTGTTTTTTTTTTTTTTTTGACCTCTCTAAATTCCCTCTGAACTGGGCACTGGGAATGAGGTGCAGTTTGACCTCTCCATGTTGCTTCCCTGGGTGCTGTGGGGGATGAGGTGACAAATTTCAGTCACTTGAGGGACTTAAATGAATTCCGCCCCTCCGTTTGTTCCAGGACCCCACCCCCGTGCCGAGGTACATCGAGGTGCAGCACGTGGGAGGCCGGGGGCTGCTGCACCGAGGGGGGCAGATCCACGGGGCCCTGCCCATCGCCTCCGGGGAGCGCTGGAACCTCATCGTGTGGATGAGGTCATCGGCCATCCGGAACCAGCTCTGCCCCATGTGCCGCAGGAAACCCGAGCTGGTGGAGGCAGAGGGCTTTGGGGATGGCTTCACTGAGCCCCTGGGGGAGGAGGTGCCCCAGACCGTGAATCTCTGTGCCCTGGGCTAACAGGAGTGGTGATTTCCCCACACCAAGTTGCCCAAAGCTCCTTTCTGACCTCCCAGCTGCACTCACGGACTCTGCTGGGTGCACGAGTCCTGCAAGGAGCAGCTCTCACCTTGGGAAGGGATGCAAAGCCAGCCCTGCCAGGATTCCAGCTGGAAGAGCTGGAACTCGGCTCCTGAGGGCTCAGGCTGGGGCTGGAGGACTCTGTAAGACACAAAACCCCTATTGTGATTCCCTGCAGGAGCTCTGTCAATATTTCCAAGTGCACAAGGAAAACGCCCAAAGCTCCTTGGCCTCTTTGCCAACAGCAGCACCCCAGGTCCCACTGGAAATGGGCAGGAATGGGACAATAAACCATTTCTCTGCTGTTCTTAGGGCCTCCTGTCCTCTGCTAGGGGAAGAGCTTGGTGCTGCTGAGTGGCCGGGAAGGATCTGCTCAGGAATGAGATCCAGGTGATTCACATCAGATTTGAGCTGCTGGGAATGGCAGGGAATCATCATCACTGGATGTTTACTTAACCCAGGCTCAGAAAAAACTACCAGGACCAACACAGGGAGCACTGATCCCCCCAGGGTGGCCGAGAGATCTCCCAAGGCTTCTTGGGAGCAGAAACTTCCCTTTCAAAGTTTTTGTGAACCTAATTAAGCAGACCCAGAGCTCTGGGAATCACCTGCAGCACAGCAGAACTTTCCAGAGGAGGGCAAGATGTACATTCAACTCCCTTTGCTTTAGTTGCACGAGCAAGTGAAAATACAAAAGAACTCTGCCAACCTGGATGCAGCACCAGGCAAGGCCTGGGGCTTCTTAATTTGGGAACTGATGGATTAGAAGGGTCCAGGGCTTTCCCCTCCTTCCTTCCAGCT
>WAAG01034288.1:178488-215347 GCA_013390105.1 Tichodroma muraria
AGCCCCGCTCGGGGCGGCGGGAGCCGGCCCGGTGAGTCCCCGCTCCCTCCCGCGCCTCTTACCTGGGCCGGGCTGGCCGGAGGACACCGGAGAAGGGAACCCGGGGGGCACGGGCCCGAGCGCTGCGGCGGCCCCGGGGCCGGGGGGCAGATAAAGAGCTGCGCACTTAAAGGGGCCGCGCGCGGAGAGCGCGTCCTGCTGAGCTCTTAAAGGGCCAGCGCACCTCGTGCTGAGCTCTTAAAGGGCCAGCGCACCTTGCGCGGGTTCTTAAAGGGCCAGCGCACCCCGCGCGCTGCAGGCTGGCTCTGCTGGGGTGAATGCAGGGGCGGCCCCTGCAGGTGCCCAGGGCGGAGCAGCGCCGGGCCCCGCCGAGGGCCGGGCCTGGGCGGAGCTGCGTGGGCAGGNTAAATTCCCTCTGAACTGGGCACTGGGAATGAGGTGCAGTTTGACCTCTCCATGTTGCTTCCCTGGGTGCTGTGGGGGAAGAGGTGACAAATTTCAGTCACTTGAGGGACTTAAATGAATTCCGCCCCTCCGTTTGTTCCAGGACCCCACCCCCGTGCCGAGGTACATCGAGGTGCAGCACGTGGGAGGCCGGGGGCTGCTGCACCGAGGGGGGCAGATCCACGGGGCCCTGCCCATCGCCTCCGGGGAGCGCTGGAACCTCATCGTGTGGATGAGGTCATCGGCCATCCGGAACCAGCTCTGCCCCATGTGCCGCAGGAAACCCGAGCTGGTGGAGGCAGAGGGCTTTGGGGATGGCTTCACTGAGCCCCTGGGGGAGGAGGTGCCCCAGACCGTGAATCTCTGTGCCCTGGGCTAACAGGAGTGGTGATTTCCCCACACCAAGTTGCCCAAAGCTCCTTTCTGACCTCCCAGCTGCACTCACGGACTCTGCTGGGTGCACGAGTCCTGCAAGGAGCAGCTCTCACCTTGGGAAGGGATGCAAAGCCAGCCCTGCCAGGATTCCAGCTGGAAGAGCTGGAACTCGGCTCCTGAGGGCTCAGGCTGGGGCTGGAGGACTCTGTAAGACACAAAACCCCTATTGTGATTCCCTGCAGGAGCTCTGTCAATATTTCCAAGTGCACAAGGAAAACGCCCAAAGCTCCTTGGCCTCTTTGCCAACAGCAGCACCCCAGGTCCCACTGGAAATGGGCAGGAATGGGACAATAAACCATTTCTCTGCTGTTCTTAGGGCCTCCTGTCCTCTGCTAGGGGAAGAGCTTGGTGCTGCTGAGTGGCCGGGAAGGATCTGCTCAGGAATGAGATCCAGGTGATTCACATCAGATTTGAGCTGCTGGGAATGGCAGGGAATCATCATCACTGGATGTTTACTTAACCCAGGCTCAGAAAAAACTACCAGGACCAACACAGGGAGCACTGATCCCCCCAGGGTGGCCGAGAGATCTCCCAAGGCTTCTTGGGAGCAGAAACTTCCCTTTCAAAGTTTTTGTGAACCTAATTAAGCAGACCCAGAGCTCTGGGAATCACCTGCAGCACAGCAGAACTTTCCAGAGGAGGGCAAGATGTACATTCAACTCCCTTTGCTTTAGTTGCACGAGCAAGTGAAAATACAAAAGAACTCTGCCAACCTGGATGCAGCACCAGGCAAGGCCTGGGGCTTCTTAATTTGGGAACTGATGGATTAGAAGGGTCCAGGGCTTTCCCCTCCTTCCTTCCAGCTGGCTGGAAGCATGTGACTCTTGCATCTACTAAACAAATTAAAGCAGGCAAATATCGTCTGATTTGGTGTCTGCATTTGCCTCCGTGGAAAATTAACTCTATATATTCCAGAGACTCTGCTGAATTGATAAGGGGCTTTTCCATTTATCTGTTCAGTGCAGTAATTACAGCACATGGCTAATCACATCGGTAATTGTGAAGGGCTGAACGGGTGCAGCTCTTCCAGCGGAGCCGCTGGATTTTGGCTGGGGCTGCCATTAGTACAGGGCGCTGATGAGCTGCTCATTAGCAAAGCTCATTAAAATTACACTGGGGGAAAGAAACCGGCGGTTGTAGCTGAGCGAGGAGTCGCTATCAAGACCCGTAGTCTCGAAGCCTTTATCTCGTTCACCGGCGAACGTGAGCGCTCCCAATCTGCCCGAATTCCCCCCAAAATTTGAGCTTCGGGGCGGGCGCGGCCCGGGCGAGGCGGCCCCCGGAACCAAAGAGCGCGGCCCGGCTGCCGTCCGGCCCCGNCTCGTGCTGAGCTCTTAAAGGGCCAGCGCACCTTGCGCGGGTTCTTAAAGGGCCAGCGCACCCCGCGCGCTGCAGGCTGGCTCTGCTGGGGTGAATGCAGGGGCGGCCCCTGCAGGTGCCCAGGGCGGAGCAGCGCCGGGCCCCGCCGAGGGCCGGGCCTGGGCGGAGCTGCGTGGGCAGGAGGAGTGGCCGCGGGCCCAGCCTGGGGTCAGGGTGGAGGTGAGAGCCCGGCTCCGGGGACAGGTACCGGGCATGCTGCTGGAATGGATTTGGCATTTGTCCCCGGCATGCTGCTGTCTGAGCCCAGCTCGAGATGCATTGATCCTGGTGCTATGGATGTATAAAACTGTTTTTTCCCTGCTGCCACAGCCAGAATGGAAAGATTTGAGTCCCAAGTGCTGTCCCCAGCAAGGCCCTGGTGAAAGGGGCAACTGCTGCGTGTGTGTGCATGGAGGGCGCTCATGCTCTGAAACCTCCCTGCCTGCCTGTAATGGTTGTGCTTGGTTTGTTTTGTGGTTTTTTTTCTGATTGAAATTTCCCTATGGAAATCAATCAAAGGTCTGAGTCAATTGGGAGCAAGTCCAGATTGCTGCCTGGGAATGTCGAGGTGGTAAACAAACAATTCATTATATGTGGTAGTTGGAAGGTAGCTGTGAGGAAGCATTTCCCAGCTCCTGCCCTGCCCACGGTGTCAGTTTGTTTTTTAAATTAACGAGAGCCTGGATCACACCGGCCTGGGGCCACCAGCATCCCTGGGGCTGATGGACGGGGGTGCCAGCTCACTGCATCATCTGTTTTCTAGGAGTAAATTGGAATATTAAAAATTCATTCTTCCCCTTGGCTTGTGTCTGCTCCCAGCATTTTAAGTAACGGGGTGATTGATTCGGGGAGGACGTTTTGTTCTGCTGACTGTGGCCGCAGTATCCATCACCCTCTGCCTGTGTCCATGGGTGGTGCAGCAGCTCCTGAGGGCTCCCGGTGCCGTGGAGTGGCCATGGGCACAGCCCTGCTGCAGAAACAGCCCCAGGCCCCTCTGTGCCTGCCCTCTGCAGGGATCAGCCCGATTCTCCAGGCACAAACAGCAGAGGCGCAGGGACAACCTGCTGGAAGGTTTTCCCCAAGGAAAACCTGCTTGGGGACCGTTGCGTGAGGCAGGCGAGTGCTGCCTGGGGATGGCAGTGCTGTCCCTGTGCCAGCTCCCTGCCCAGGGCTCCGTGTTGGGGTTGGTGAAATTCCACATGGCCACGACTGCGATGGGAGACCCCGAGCCGTCGCCCTGGTGGGAGATTGGCAGAGCGGGTGGGAGCAGGGTGGGAGTTCAACAGGAGCAGGTTCTCCAGGGCTCTTGGCTCAGATTGCAGTGAAGGTTTCGGGGCTGCTGGGCAGGGTTGGTCCCCCCGTGGCTCTGATGGGACCCCTCCCCTCCAGGAGCCGCCATGGCCCACAGCCGCTCTCGGAAGCGATCGCGGAGCAGGAGCAAAAGCGATTCCCGGAGCAGGCAGGAGAGGAAGGAGAAGAAAAGGAGGAAGAGCAGCAAGGACTCGCGGCAGGGGAGCAGCTCGCCGCTGAGGAAGAGGATCTCTGGCTCTCACGGACACAAGTCGAGCTTGGCAGCAGCCAGGGAAGGTGGGGAAGGCTCCTGACCTTTCACATTTCCCCAGGGCAGGTGCACAGAGAGGGCCCGGGGGGAGAACAGGGTCCCTGGTTTTAGTTGGTGTCTGTAACCTTGTCCTGTACTTTATGCCCACTTTGGTCTCGTTCTGACAAGTGCAGAGCCCTCAGCCCCTCCATGAGCTGACCTGGTACCACAGGGCATCCTGGGTTGAACATGGGCACAGAGGGGAATTCCAGACAGACACCAGGCTGGGAGGGGGATGAACCAACATCTCTGCTGCTGCAGGGCCAGGGCTGCTCCACTCACCCTCTTCTTGTGCATTGCAGAAAAGAAGAGAGAAGGAAAGGACAAAAAGAAGAGGAAGGCCAGTACCTCTTCCTCTGGCACATCTTCGTCCACCAGCTCTTCCTCATCTTCCTCTTCCTCCAGCTCCTCTTCTGATGACTCCAGTGACAGTGACTCAAAAATGAAGAAGAGTCAAGACAGCAAAAAAAAGCGAGTGAAACAGAAAGACAAAAAGAAGAGGAAGAAGAAGAAGAAAAAAATAAAGAAAAAATCAAAAAAGAAGGCAAAGGAGAAGGCTAAGGAGGAGAAAGCCAAGGGAGAAGAGGTGCCCGGGCCCTCGCTGGAGCAGTGGCAGAAGGAATCAGTGGTGGACCCTGGGCCAGGTAACAATGCTCCTTCCCTCCTGCTGGAACCTGTGCACACAGGAGTTGTGCCCATCCCTCTCCATGTAAGGGTGTCTGAGGGAAGCAGGGCTGTGTGCAGGGAGGAGCTCCAGGCTCTCCTCCCTCCTTCCTATGGTGCCCACCTTTGAGCCACATTCAGAAACTGATTTGTGAGGTGTTAGGATGTAGCTTATAGATGTGAGTGGGCAACAAAATGCTAAATGGAAGGACACAGTCAGCAGTAACATCCTGACAAAGCTGGTCCTGGCTCTGGGATGTGAAGTGTCCCTTTCTTTGCGAGGTTTGTCACCGTACCCCAAGCACCGCCGGGAATGGGATGTGGAATGTTGTCCCTGGGCTGAAGCCCTGGTGCTGTGCCCCTCTCCTGGAGCACAGCTCTGACTGAGCTCTGCATTCCAGTTCTGACAGATGAACAGAAATCCCGGATCCAGGCTATGAAGCCAATGACAAAGGAGGAGTGGGATGCGAGGCAGAGCGTCATAAGGAGAGTGGTGGATCCCGAAACGGGGAGAACCAGGTATGGCCCTGGGGAAAAGGGAGATGGGTTGTCCATTCCCATCCATGCTGAGTGGGCTGGAGGCCTGGAGGATGCCTGTCCATGGCACTGCAGCACCACACCTGGACCCAGGCCCCCTTCAGCAGCAAAGGCCTGAGCCAACCCCTCACAGGTCCCCCCTCGTCAGGCCTGGTGTGGCTTAACCAGAAAGTGACAAAATGACACCAAATCATTGCATTGTGCTGGGGCTCCACGCAAGGGACACTGGGCTGTGTCCCATTATCCCATTGCTGCATCCATTTACCTTCCAGCTCCAGAGCCCTGGGTTAACACCCAGGTGGGAATGAGGAGCATGTGCCCTGTGGGGTTACAGACAGTGATCAAACCCAAGTTCATTTAGCTGCCAAATAGAAATGACCTAGTTTTTAATAAACTGCATCTTCTCAGCAAGCAAAAAACATCATGCTGAAGAGAATTGGGTATGACAAGTCCAGTCCTAAAATAGAAGGCAGCCTGCAGGGCTCAGGGAGGTGTGGAACAAAGGTCGGTTCCCTGTAAGGCACGTAATGAAGACAATTAAATTTCTGTTCATGTTTGGAGGTGTGAGCCGCCTCCGACACTGCTTGGAATTTGCTCAGCAAGATGCTCCCCGGCCTGGCTGCATTTCAGGCCCAAACTGGCTGCTGTTTCTGAATGGCTTTGCAGTTTCCTGGGGCAGCCAGGACGACACCTGGACTCTAAAAAAAAGAGGTTTTGCATGGGTTGGGGCGCTGCAGATTGTAGGGTGACAGGCGATACTTTTATTAGGAGTGTTCTCCTGTGCCAGTGTGACTGACTGCACACAGCAGGCAGTGCCCACAGCCTGGGGCAGGGCCAGCTGGCCCTCAGTTCTCAGGGGAGCACTCCTGTGCTTGCTGCTCTTCCAGTGCAGTGACATTAATCCCACGGGAGCAATGGCAAAGCCTGCTGTGCTGTTTAAGCTCAATACAAAGAGTCACAAAATACAATGTCAGGGGTGGGTCAGCACTGGCCTTGCCTGGAGGTGCATCAGCCCAGCACCTACTCCTGGGTTTGGGGGAGCTGGGGCACAGCAGGTGCCCTCGGGGTTGGGGTCAGCCCCTCTGCAGCTACAGGAACTTGCCAGTACCCTCACAGCTCCTGGGCCTGTGCTTGTGTTGCAGGCTCATTAAGGGGGACGGGGAAGTCCTGGAAGAAATCGTCAGCAAGGAGAGACACAAGGAGATTAACAAGGTAGTGGGAACTGGCCACTAGCATGAGATGCACGGGGTAGCTGGGCACAGCCAGGGAGCTGCTGCACCCAGAAGGGTTGTGCTTCCACCCTGGGGACAAGCTGAGCCCTGGCAGCACCGCCAGGGCCCCTGGGGTGGTGCTGGTGGTCCTGCAGCCCTGGGCAGGGAGTGCTGTGAGTGCTGTTGTCTCCCTTGCAGCAAGCCACGCGTGGGGACGGACTGGCCTTCCAGGTGAGGACGGGGATGTTGCAGTGAGGGCAGGCACCAGCCAGGCCAGGAGCCCATCCTGCTGTCCCTGCCAGCCTGAGGGAAGCCTCTGCCTCTGGACCACACAGACAGCACCATGTCAAGATGTTCCCCGGGGTCCTTTCCAGCTGCTCTGTAAGTTACTGACCAGGAAGGAGAGCGACTTTAGTGGTTCATCTCCCAGTAAACAGCTTCTCCCCTCCCTGTTCCAGCTCAGGCCAGTGTGGCTATAACATACCTGAGCCATTTGCCCTGACACTCCTCTGGATGCTGGAGGAGCTCAGCAGCACCCAGGGGACAGGCTCGAGGGTGCTGAGCACCTCAGGGTGCTCTGGGCTTTGGGGGGCAGGAGCCCATGCTGTGGCTGGGACAGGGTGTGTACCAGGGCTACAAAACACACAACTGCCTGCCACTTCTTCCCTTCAGGGGCTGCCCATGGCCCTTTCCCTGCTCACAGGCCCCTTGCACTCACTGAACCTCCTCAGAGGAGTGGCTGTGGCTCTGCTCAGGCTGCAGCTCCTCTGCACCCGAGTGTCACCCTCCACTGTGCCCTGGGGCTTCTCCCAGCCTTCCTGCAGCTTCACCTCCTTGGGTAGGGGAGCACTGACCTGGCACACTGCACTGGCACCTGTGCAGCTGTGCTTTGTGGAGGGGTGGCTTTGCCTTGCTCTCTGCTCCTGCATGCAACTCGTGTCCCTTCCCAACAGCACAGGCCTCGGGCAGCGCTGGGGCTCTGGGCTTCTCAGGGCCCGGGGCTGCTCTGAAGCAAACACAGCAGTCTTTTCCCTTGCTGGAAAGTCCGTAAATCTACAAACTGTAAAAAAGACAAGGACAAATGGATTAAAGGACAAATGGGTCCTGCTGGACTGGTCTCCACAGAGGGTTTTCCACATTCTGTTCATGGCTGTAACCCCATTAAACTGGCACCTGCTCGCATTTTATGACTTGTCCATTTCTGGAGTATTCCCCCACCCAAAAAAAAAAGCAGACAGAGAAGAGCCTTCCCATTTCTTTAATCTGTATAACTCACAATGATACTGTACACAAAGCACACCAGGCATTGGAACGATGCACTAACAGCAAGGAGGAGAAGGAAGTTGTACAGAAGGTTTGCCACACACAAGCGAGTCATCGGCACGGCACTGCACACGCGGGGCGTACCCGGCGCCCTCGGGCATCCCCCCCGCTGCTTCCCCACGCACAGCTGGTACCCCTAGAGCAATTTTTTATAAATAAAATATAACTAACATTGTTGGAATATAAAATTGACAGTCGAGGGTATCAACAGGCAGAGGGAGGGGACCGTAAGGCTTCTAGAACTAATAGGAAATGCAGCAAACAGTGGCGATACCTGAAGAAGGGGCTGCTACAGCAAGCACGGCGGCTGCTGGGTGGGTGGGAGGGTGGTGGTGACCCTTTGGCTGATTTCTGCTCTGGGCTCGTGCCCCCGACACTGTAAACGGTTTTTGGTATTAGGATTTCGCCTCATCTGACTGAGCGGTCTGAGCAAACCCAGGGAAACGACTCGGAGGGAATGCAGGGGCTCCTCTCACTGGTTTTTTAAAAGACTTGAAAGGGACAGCGTCAGGTAGAAAGTCTGGCCTAAGGGTGCAGTAATATAAAAAGCTGCTTTTCATAAAAAATCTGAGCTCTGCAGCAGAATTTGATTCCCATGGAAACAGAAAAGCAACCCCAAAGCCCGAGGCTGTGTTGTGCTGATGTGCAGAACAGGACGTGGGCTGCCACCGAGGGCTGCCCAGACAACGGCTGAGGGAGGAGGACAAGAAACTTCCCATTCTCTCCTTTCAAAGCAAACAAGTTACTCGTAACAAAGATAAATTAGGTCTTTACCCTGACAGCGCCCCTTCAGTAAGGATGGAACATACATTCATCTTTCCCTTACCACATCCAACGGATCCTCTTCCATACACGTGGAAAGGCATTGGGTCACATGCATTGCTCTCCAAAACAGCTCGGGACAAACAGGTTATAAACACAGAGTTAAACTATTGCTATTGTTCTGTGAGTGTTGATCTCTGCTTCAGAGGGATGAGTGCCAGATGGGGGCGGCTGAGGACTGAGCGATGGAGACGGGGATGGACTGAGTCGGTGAAGAAAAACTCACTGGCATTATTTCCTGGTAACTACAAACTACACCCACCTCCCAGGGTATTATTGCAGCAATAAAGGTCCTGCTCTACAATTGCTTCTCCGTGTTGGATCCGTCCAATGGCAACGTATGGGGGGCCAGGGAAAGGACCCGGGCAAGGTTCAAGAAGCTCAACAAAGGATGAGGACGGAGGTGCTGTGATTGTCAGGCTAACTGGTTAGGAGCTGTTAAAACATGAAGTGATGGAGAGGGTGAGTATCATATTGCACTTCTGCATTCATTGACAGTTACATTAAACTTGGTCCATAAAATAATTGCTTTGTACATAATGCCTGAAACAAAAAGCTACATTTTTTAAATATTAATAAACCCTGAAGGTTCCAGTCCCTCCAGACATTTTTTTTTTCCTCTACATAAATAAATAACTTTCAATTTTATATATCTGCTTTTTATGTTGAACATTTACATTCCCCTCTGTTTTACACTATCTACACATAAGAAAATGCGAACATCTCATCAACACTGGAAAATGTACAGATCATGCCTCGGTTCTGGACTTGGAGGAAAGGTGAATTTTGCAAAGGCCATATCCAAATTTGCAGAAATTATTTAGTGATGTGGTTTGGTGACTTCACAGGATGGATTGTGGCTTGGCTTCCTACTCAGATGGCATCTGTTTGATAGAACATTCGGCTAGCAAAAAGCTGGGACAAATTCACACTGTTTTCAAACCCAGTAAAAGCTCTGGATGTACATTCAGAGAGAGCCAAGCTGAGTCAGCAGAAAGGGAAGTCAGTTTCTGGTAACAAAAAGTCATCAGGTACATTCTGTAACTGGATTAATTACCAAAGAGAAGTGGTTAAACATTTTGCAGTCGGGTCTGAGCGCTCCAGGGGCTCGGCTGCCGGCGGCAGCTCCGCACTGTCCCTGCTCTGCCTCGGCCTGGACCCTCCACACCACGAACACATGAGCTGGATGAGTTGGATTTGTCTGCCGTGGCCCAGAGGCAGTGAGCAGAGCAGCGTTCACAGTGCTGTTTATCTCAGTGCGGCCGTCCTGCACCATTCTTATTGAAACTGGTAAGAAAATGAAGCAGCCAGTCTAAAAAATTCTCTGTTATAAATAAGATCCTCGTAAGTAGAAAGTGATACAAAGACAGGAGAGTGTGGTGGGGAAAGCGGGGTTACACACGATCGGGGAGCTCGGTAGGACTATAAAATCTCCATGTGAAGAGGCCAACTGGAGTCTGTGAATGGGCACCCCAGACCCCCCTGTGTGGATGCCCCTCCGCCCCAGGAGGTGTGTGCAAGGAGGGAACCTTTGCTGGCCCCGGGAGGGACAGGACTGAGGCGCTTTTTGGCAAGCCCTGGCTCCAGGCACTGTTCTCTGTCCCTGTCTGGGTGTCACCGGGGTGCCAGCCCTCTGCCACGCGCCCACCGGCTCGCTCCAGCAGCACAAACCCAGCGCCTCAGGCACATCCACTGAGAAACACACCAGAAAAATTGAGATATGGCCTTTTCTTAAGGTTGCCTGATATTGTTGGCACACTTCCTTACAGTCTCCTTACTGCTGGAAAAACTTCTGCACAGGTTTTTTTTTTGAATATATACATATATATATATGTGTGTGTGTGTGTGTATGTGTATGTGTATAGATATCCACACACACCCTGGCTTAGCAATATTTCATTGTCATGCACTACAAACACTGGTGTAGCTACATGAGATGGTAACAAGTTTCCATTCTAAAAATCATCAGTGCAAAAAACAGTGAGGTTTTACAGTTCAGTAACTATAGGTAAAAGAAGCAAGTCTAGTTCCCATGAAAGCTGCTACTGAACTTGGAGAGAACCTGGGAAGAAAAAAGGTCTCAGAGGTGGGTGTTGAGAGAGTCAGACCCTGCATTTGGATGAGAAGAACTGCAATGCAATCCAGCTGCTGTGTGTCTTCAGCTGCTTCCAAACATACGGTGGTTACTTGTTGGAAATAATACATAGCGAGACTATTTGTAGACTTTAACAGCAAATTAAGTGTCTGAGGTTTGTAACAGCTCAAACAAAATAGCTTGTATTCCTCTTTTAATAGGTCAACACATTAAATTCCATCGGCTTCTAAAAGGTCTGTTTAAAAAATAACAGTAATAACAATAATGACCCCGCTGTCTTGGGCACGAATCTGCCGACATTCTGCCTCTGCCAACAGCATCGATGCAGCTTTAGCTTTGCACTGCACCAGCTCCTCGAGAAAGTGGCTGCACGTGCAGCTCTCTGTCCAGGAAAAGCTCTCGGTCGCTCCGCCTGGCACAGCCCACGACAAATCCCTCGCTGGGGCCGGGGGAGCGGCACGTTACCCAACCCCAGAGCCCCCAGTCTGACTCCCGGGACAGCCCAGAACAAGCTCCCCCAGCCTCACGCCCTGTTCTGTGGCTCTGAGGACAGCACTCGGTCACCGTGTTGGAGTGATGGCTAACAAGGCGAGGAGGCACCTATTTACAGTCACTGACCCTGGATGAGAGAAGGAGGCAGGAGAGAGCGCCGTCCTGATCTGGAGACTTCCCCCGATTTCCAGCTGTTCCTCGGGCTCCCGCTGCACAAACCTGACGCTCCCGCTGCAAGGCCTGCTCGTTCTGTGTGGGAAACATCCCATCTCTTCCCAGAACACCGTGTTATTAGAGTAGCACCATATTTACCCTTCCAGCCCGAAACACTGGCCTCGTCCCTCTTTCCTTTTATTTTCTCCTCCGGTGGCTGCAGCTGACAATCCTGGCTCTGGCCTGGCTACTTCTGCCCCAAGAGGCCAGACTCCAGCCGGGACGCGGCGCTCCGGCCCCAGCAGCCCGTGGCGATGCTCATGCTCCTTTGGCTGCGCTCCCTGTCCCTGTCCTTGTCGCTGTCCGACTGGCTCTGGGTGCGCTCGGGCCGGTGGCCGGCGCCGCTGGCCGAGGGCTGGGAGGAGATGGTGCGCAGCAGGTGGTTCCTCTTGCGCAGGAACTCGGCCTGGCTGGGCAGCCCGAAGCTGCCCTTGCGCAGCGCCATGCGCGTGGTGTTCTTGGCGGGGCGCGCGCGGTGGTTGTACTCCAGCTGGGCCAGGTGGGCCGCGTAGCCCTCCGTGATGAACTGCGGGGTGAGGGCAGGCGTTAGAGGGGTGGGACACGCTTCCCTGGGAGCCACTGGCAGCCAGATATGTTCACTCTGACAGCGTCTCTGGGGTGATCAGACATGGAACCACTCATTATGGGGCTCTGCTACCTGTCCCACCCTGTTGGCCAACGCTAGCTCAGTCATCAGACTTGTGATGACCAAATTCCCACCTCCCTCCCATGGGAGGCCCTTGGCAGCACCTCCAGGGCTCAGCCAAGTTGGCTCCTACCTGGCACTGGCTCTGCAGCTTCTTGGTGGGTCGGCCAACGATGTATATGTGCGTGGGCGGGAGGCTGATGGAGCTGTACACGGAGATGTCCTTGGTGGATCCATACGCTGCGTGGATCCTCATGTGCAGCTGGGGGGACAGAAAGCAACACAGGGTCAGAACACACAGGCACCCCATGCTGCTCAGCAGGCTGAGCTCTGGGTTTTCCAATAGCATTTGTGGGAATCTCAGGTCACCAGAACTAATGCAAGTTCCCAGCTGGATAATGAACCACCCAGGGAAGTGCTAATTAACAGAGCTGGGGATGTTTACAGGCCATGACAAGAGGAGTGACAGCGATACAAGAGCAGATTTCCACTTGCTAGTCCACTGCCTTCCCTTGAGGTCTGCAGGGGGCAAGGATGCTGCATACTTCCCTGCTGTCACCTGGGGAGAGGAGCTGCAAATCTGTGCAGGAATCATTAGCCTGGAATGTTCCCCTCCACAGCCAAGCTACTGTTACCTGCTGGGCAGAGGGAGAAGGGACAGGGCAGCAAAACCTGCTGCTTTTCAGGGATACCTCTGCCTCTACTCCAAGCAGAGAGCAGCTCCTGGACAACCCCTTCCGTAGTGGGCTGGAGCAGGGGTTGGCAGGGGACGCGGGGACATTGGCGCTGTGACACACTGGCCAGCTTTGAGCCCAGAACCACAAGTCAGGAAGATGGAAAGAGAACTTCTGACCCTAGTCCCAAACTTGTGGAGGACAAGTGAGCAACTGAGGGCCAGCTGCTCCCTCCACTGCCACTCAGGCCAAAAAGGGAGCCTAAGAAACTAAAGGACAGGCTTTTCCTGCTAATCAAGGCAGGGCAAGTGCTTGAGACACGGGCAGCTCCTTCACCTGCCAGACTATCTTTGTTCCGTCTGGAGCTTCTCTGAGGCTCTGGGCTGAGCAACATCAGGACCTCCCAAGGGTCAAACACCTGGAAGATCTCTGCGGAGTCTCCCAGCAAAGCTATTTCTGCAGCAGCTCCATCCCCTCCCAGTCCTACTGTCTCCACTACAGGCAGCCAAAAAGCCACCAAGCAGGTGAAAAAAGTGCACGTGTGGGGGGAAGGGAGGTTCTACTGCCTCTGTCCCATTAGGGGTTTGAGGAGAAGTGATGAAATGGAGCAGTGCAGAGCAGAGGCAACACAATTTAACAGCATAGACACTTTTGTAGAGCAATAAAGAGATGAAAATAAAATGAACAGATTAATCTTCCACTGCAGGTCACATTGCTGCCAAGAGACTGGTGCTGGCAGTGGCGGTTGGACGAGGAACAATCTAAACCCGTGCCACGATGCTGTTTCAGCAGAGCCAGGCTTACGTCGGTGATGAGGGATTTCAGGAAGTTGGCCTTGTGCCGCAGCGGGTCGTGAACGAGCCCATCGCAGAAGGACACGATCCCGTGGGGGAAGTTGTGCTGTGCTAACCACGCCACCACCCTCTGCTTCTGCATGTCAGGGCGGCCCGTGACATAGATAATGAGGTAGCCGAGGTCCTGCCAGTGCCTGGAAAGAAAGCCACGAGTCAATGCATTGCAGAGCACGGCCAGCGTCAGACCAGCTGCCCCAGGCCCTGCCCTGACCTTACAACGTCCACGGCCCCGGCGCGGACCTTGGGGTCGCTGCCCATGATGGACACGCTGGCTGCGAAGGAGCCGTCGATGCTGAACACCACGAACTCCGTCCCCTTGGGCAGCACCGTGATGTAGCTGTCAGCAAACGTGTGGTCGCCCCTGAGGGAAGGGATGCAGGTGCTTAGAGGCATCAAAATATCCAGAAGGCATCACAAGGACCTGTGGAGCACCACGAGCCCAAACCAGCTCCCACATCTGACCCAAAGGCTCCAACCCTCACTTAGAGCAGTACAGGCACTGTGTGAGGATCTCTATGTTCAGGTGGGGATGGATTAGCATTCCTTGGCAGCAGAGACTCAAAAGTTATCCCCAGAAAAACATTGCTGGGTTCGCCACCAAGAAGATGCTCCCCTCCTCCCCCTCCCAGAGCCCATCACCAGCAAGTGGAGCTGAGCTGGAGCCCCTGGGCTGTGAATCATCACAAGTACAAAGTCCTGTCCCTCAAGGACAGGTTTACGGTCTTTAAAATATGCTGTTGTGCAGTTTTGCAGACAGCCATGAGACCCTGTGGTGCAGAAGACCTGCTCCTGCAGCGGGAGCTCAGTTCCTGTGCTGGTAGTGATACAGGAGCCAGAATAAAATGTGGCTTTTCCCCTTACAGATAGCTGCAGAGTACAAATGACTCTGTTGCTGGCAAACCAGGCTCTGAACCCACCCAGCAATAGGAGGGACCATGTTCTAGAGCCATCCAATTCCTCTTTGCTCCTCCTGCAAGCCCCAGGCCCCTCACCTGACCACCATCTTGACGGGGTAGACGCCAATGCCCAGGCGCCGCTCCTCAGGGATCACGTAGGAAATCCTGCCACTGCTGTTGCTGATCTCCGTGTCAAAGTACACCCACTCCCCCGACGGTGGCTGGGTCATGATGTGGATGTCCACCTGGGGACAGCAAGGCTGTGTCACCCCCAGCAGGACAGGCCGGGCACAGGGACATCCCACCCGAGTCCCTTTGGGTGGCAGCAGAGTTGGTCCTGCTCCCACCCTCTGCACTTCATGGATCTGAGCTGGGCAGCACCCAAACATCATCCAGGGGCTGGAATGAAACCTGGCCTCAGTGGTCAGACCTCCGTGACAAATGCTGTTCTTGGTGGGAGGCACCCACAAGTCTGAGCAGGAGAACCTGGCCAGGACACAAGGGCAGCAAACCCCAACAGGGACCAAGGGAGCACTGACCAGCACTGCCTCTGTCCCACAGCTGTCACCACATGGTGACAACCTCCCAGCACACACGGTACCTTCTCTCCTGTGAGGGTGACCATGTCCAACGGACCATACATGAACCTCCCAGTTAAGGTCTGGGGCCCATCCTCATTAGCAATGGTGTCGTTGATCCTGTGGTTGGCTGTGACGTTCTGCACGAGGCAAGAGGGGAGGAGGAAAAAAAAAAAACAGTTTGCAGCAATGGATAACTCCCAGGGAAATGCCAAATATAACTGGACAAATTGGAACACGGGTTTCTCCGTGCCATTCCCCCCCTCCACTCCTCCCTCAGCTCTGGGAAAGAATTTGACCTGTGGCAGAGGTGAGGCTCTGTGCCCTGAACTGATGGGTGGATTGGAGTGCTGGAGAGCCAACTTCCATGGCAGGTTGTACGTGCAATTCTGATACTCTCTATTAACTCTCACACTTTGGAATTAAGAGGAAATACACACAGCTGCCAGAGAAATCTGCTGATACTGTTTCAGTTCTAGCACAGAACTGCCCTCTCAGAAACTGGAAACTTTACTGGGAGCAAAGGGCATTTACTGAGCTGAGAACTGGTATTACTGGACTTTGAAAGATGTTCCATTCTGACTCGTTCCCTGACCCACAGCAAATGCTTCCTGTGTTTTACAGACTCAAAGCTAAGAGGAGACCTTGCTGACACACGTCTTTAGGGTTGCTCTTTTACAAGCATCCAGGTAGGATATAACCATTGAAACAGCCCAGCAATGCAACACAACCCTCTGTCTGTGCCATGCCCTCAGAATAGTTTGTGCAGCCCAGATCAGAGCAGTCTGTGCAGCCCCAAAACCCCCCTTACCCGGAGCTTCACGTTCGTCCTCTTGCGGAGCCACTTCTCCCGGGGCTTGGAGGGGGTGAAGACAGACACCTCCTTCCCATCCAGCTCCAAGACACTCGAGTTCTCGTGTCTCATCACCTGTGGGAGGACAGATCCCACCAAGGCATCAGCCCTCTCCTCCTGCCTGGCTGTCCTGCATCTCCTGAACCAGCGGTGAGGAAGGGCAAAGCCTGGAGAGAGGCCCCTGAGTTTGCTGCTGGGCGTTTGGCTTGTCAGCTTGCAGGTTTGACAGGACAAGTGGCCTCTTCTGCACTGGCAAAGCCTGTGGCCAGCGCTGACTTAATCCTGGCTGGGATGCAGGTTTTTTGGATTGTCAGGAAATACAAAACTGACTCCAACACAGTGGGATGAGCTCTGCACTAAGATACCTGCCCTTCCTCCAGGGATTCATTAGTCCCTTCCCACGGTCTGCAAGGGAACACGAGCCTTCCCCCATTCCATAACAGATCCAGCACCAGCTGCTCTGACTGGCTGCATGCCGACAGATGCTGTTCCTTCAGCTCATTTCTAATTCCTACTGAAATTCCCAACTCTTGTCCCATGGCTTTTGCTCCTCTCACTGTTTTGGCCCCTGTGGAGGCACACAGAGGTCTGGCTTGGCTGCATGTGAGGCAGAGCCCAGGCTGTCTGTCCATCCCGGCCTTGTTTCTGAGACTGACAGAACTCCAGGACTTTGTGCTGGTGGGATGTCATTGCCAACCAGCCGGTTCTGCAGGGCAATTCCTGTCTGTCACCAGGGCATGGACAGGGATGGGAGGCAAGGAACATGGAGAGAGGAGTGTTAAATCCTACCTAGGTTGCTCTTAACCTCTAGAATGGAAAAGAAAGAATAACACCCAAAGGCTGGGGGACACCTCAAAGACTCACAGCACTGCAGGACTGGGAGGTGACCCTGCACACAGAACTCCAAAACTGCCAGCAGTCCTTAATGACCAAAAAATAAAGAAGCCTCCTAAACGTGTGCTCTTTCACAAGGTCCTGAACATATTCTGTGAGGTCAGCAGCCCTCCAGCTGAGCTTGGCTGACACAGGCCAGCTCTCTTTGCAGAGCTGAAGCTGGTTTTCATCCAGGGAAATGGAAAAAGGACCTCAGGGAGGATGAGCTTGCTGGAGTGGGAGCTCATGGAAATCCAATGTAAACAAAATAACAAGTTTTACTGAAAATTATTAAAATCAGAAATGTATTTTGAATCCTATCTGGGCTTGTTTTAACAAGATTTAATCTTTGGAGACTAAAGCTATTCAACAGTTTCTTTTTGCATTTTGTCCAGAGATGACTTTCAAAGGCTATTAGAAACAAGTCCTTATTAGGGGAAGCAGTTGTGTGGTGAGTGCTGGCGACAGACAGCGAGAAGACAAAAGATGAGAAAAACCCTGGTCTCAAGGCAAAGAGGAGTGAACAGAGACAGACACTGGGCAAGGGGGTGCCAGACTACCCAGGCAGCCACCAGCAGGCTTAGAATGGACAAAGAGGTACCTCCAGGTACTCAAGCCACAAGGTTTGAAACACCACACAGTGCTACAGACCCAGGTTTGGGCTGAAACTGGAGTAATTGGCTATTTCCCAAGTGGAGCATTTTGTGTATGAGACTGCCATGACTGTTCCCCCTCGTGCACAATGAGAGTTCTCTCTTCTTTCCAGCCCTCTTAGGCTGGGTTTGATGTGGGACCAGCCAGCCAGGAGTGTGCATGCAGGGCCTGGACACAGCCTGGGAAGAGAAGGGTCTCACTGGATTATCAGCACTGCTCAGCTGCCACCGGTGCTGCCACCGCTGATGTTTATGGTTCTCACGCTATTTGGAAGATAACACTGAAAGAAAGTTTGCCAACAGAATCATAAATAACAGAGCTGCAGCAGAGGAGGCTGGAGGAGAACTGGGAGGCTTTAACAGCTGAGCTAACACAAAGCAAACCCGGCGCCGAAGTGGGCAACACAAACCACAGAGCTGCTTTAAGTTTTGTTTTTTCCAGCTCCATGCTCTAAGTGTCATCCCCTGGGGAGTTCATATTTTTTAAGGCAAATAACTCCACCTCATCCCCAAGGAACCGAAGCGAAAATATTTCTTTTAGGGAGAAACACATTTTAGACAGTAAATTTGAATTTTAGGCCAAATATAGGTTGATAAAATATGAGGTGTCAGACACCAGCAATCCCCATTCTCCTGGCCCTAGAACTGCTTTGTGCTGCAGGAACGAGGACTAAATCCCAATGAGTTCCTAGAGGAGACAAGAGTAACTTAGAAAGACAAAATGGAGAATTGCATTCTGCCTATCAATTCATGTTGAATTCATATAAAAAAATTCCCCTTTGGCTTTATTGTATCTGGTGCTGGTTTTATCTGTCCTTTGAGAAGTTTCAGTTTCAGAATTGAGATCTGACTTGGCACACACAGAGCACAGATCACTCCAAGAAACAAGTGCCACTGACCTTTGTCATTATGGATCTGACAGGAAACTGCATTGGCCTCTCTCCATGGATCCCCAGAGAGCCCATCTGAAACCTGCCCTGATGATAAACCCAGCCCCAAACCAAGCAGGTGTGACAGCACATCCATGAAGTTTGTATGTGTGCAGCTCCACCAACACCACAGGTGAGGGAAAAAAAGAAGGGAAGAAAATAGATCTGCAGGGGCAAAAAGTATTTTTTCACCTCTACGCATCAACAAGTCTTATGGCAGGTGCACTGGAAAAAACAAAGAGCCCTAAAAGCATTTTTCACCCCAAGGGAGATCAGGGAGAGGGGATGACTGTACCTGTCTGAGCAGGAAGGAGACAACGTCCGTGGACTCCCAGTAGCTGGCGTGGAAGAGGTGAGGCAGAGCCACGGTCGGGAACGCTGTGAGGGCATCGGGGCAGTACAGGGCGTAGTCGATCCGTTTGGTTCCCCACCACTTGGCAGCAACTACAGAAGCAAAACACTCATTCAGACAAAGGGGGGGTCACAAAAAGGGATTTCAGGGCTCTGGCTTCTTGCTCCAGGTATGCCAGGAGGCTGCTCCCTGGCTGGTCCCGCTGCTCTGGGGGAACAACCGACCCAGGGCTCGGTGTTTGCTCAGACCAAGGGAGGAACACGCGGCCACCAGCAGTGAGCTCTCTCCCTTGTTTAAGCAAAGAGGAAGGCACTGGAGGGCAGGTTAATTGGCTGTTAGTCCAGACCCCAGGGAAGGGGCTCAAGGCTCCTGTGCAATGAGCCAAAACAAAGATAACAATGCATCTCCCTGGAGCTGTGGGAGGAAGGATGGGCATGCTCTGCCCGTCTCCGGCCCTGCTTCTAACTCCTTTAGCTTCCACCAGGGAATTTCATCCAGGCTTTGGCCACACTAAAGAGAACTGAATACTGGGAATCCACAGGATGCTAGAAGGCACCACAAGGCAGGGAATATGGCACGTGCTGATGGGACTGGTAGTCCCCAACAAGTCCTTATTGCCCTCTTGGGCTACCACAGTACAGGCAACTGAGATGTGAAGCCCAGCCTTCCCCAGGGGCACAGCCTCTGTGATGGACAACAAGACAAGTACCTGGGAGTATTGGGATGTTATTGCATAAGGGACTGAAAAATACACTGGGATTTTGTGGGGGGCAGGGATACAAACAAAACAGACAAGTTTCTCCCTTAGGGAGCCAACAACTCACACACAGGTGTCTGACAGCCACCCTTCACCCTGGGATACTCCCACACCTGAATTCTGCCCATGCACACGTCCTGCCCCAGTCCCTGGAAATAAGCAGGTCTCAGTCCAAAGCCTCAGACCCCAAAGCCATGGGCTGCTTTCCCAGCAGCAAGGAGTCCTCAATGCCTGCGCACTCCAGCCCAGAAAAGCAGCCAAGGAAAGAAGAGATGGAGATCAAGAGAGCAGCAGCAGAATTTTGTTTGTGTTTGCATGCAGGATGCAAGCTGGGGCTTTGACAAGGGCTTCCTCAAGCTTGGTTTGTCTCTGTGACAATGTTCCCTTTTTAAGGACTTCCAGGAAAGCTGCCAGGTTTAAGGTACAATCCAACACACCCCTCTGAAAAGGGAAATGTGGCTGGTGATGAGCACAGATGCTGAACTGAAAAGATGGATCCACCAGCTCCTTCCAGAGACCTGCACAGAGATCCCACCACAGCAAATGCAGAGGGATGTGGATTCAGCACATCCCCATGGCCCAGCCCTGGCTGTGCCAGGTGCCAGGCCACCCTCATCCTGATAGTCCCCACTTTTCTGAAGAGCCATGGGAAAGAGGATCAAGGTTTGACAGATCAGTGTGGCTTTTCCAGAGCTCACAGGCACCTCCTCGCAGCCACTTCTGATTCCCTGCCTTCCAAACTGACAGCTCCTGGTCATGTCCCAACTTTCATTTCTCATGCAAGTCCCCAGTGTAAGTAATTTCAGATTCTTTACAGGAAGCAGACAGGATTGACTCTTCCATGCTCAAAAGCCAGTGGTGGAGGCAGAAGCGTTGTCCCCTCAGCTCTGCCCAGAAGAATTCCTGCTCCTGCCAAGTTGTTAGCGGTGTTACGATCGATCTTCAGGGCAAAGTGACAGAAATACTTGTTAAGATGCAATCAGAAACTGCAAGTGCCTCAGTGAAAGCGCAGAGATTTGTTGTGAAGTTCTGTGACTATCAAATGAGAAAGGAGGCTGACAGGATTGGATCTCTCCAGAATACCTGTCTTGATGTCCAGGTCTGGTATCCGAAGAGCACAGCCTGCAGCCCGGCTCCGTGGCCCTTTGAGCTTCCTTCCCTTGGCAGGGATTTCGTGTTTATGCTGCCTACGCCTCCTGAACGAGGTTTGGGTAGGGGATTTGTGAGGGAGGGCAAGTTGGGACAGAAGGCTAAATCCCCTACAATGATTAAGGTGGTGTTTGGTTTCTAAAAGGAAAAATAAAATATTAAAAAAAAGCAGAAATCACTTGTTATTATGGCACACACTGATTTCATCCTCTGCAAACTCAGGGTACCAGAGGAGCTGCACCCCTAGGGAGGCTCCTGGAAGGGATCTGTGGTTTTGCAGTGCTCCTCTGACCTTCCTTCAGAAGCATGGACCACCTCCAGCCCTCAGTGCCATGGCTCCACATTACCACCACACCAACAAGGTTGAGAGCAAGAGCAGCAAAGGCAGAGCCGGAGCTCAGGGGACACTCGGAGTCAAGGGAAGACTCTTCCTCCCTGATCTCAGGAACAGGCTTTGATGGCTGTGTGAAGGAATAAATTACACAAAGCAGAAGCTACACAAGGGGGGAGAGCATGGGGAAAGCAGAGGTGAGTGTTGTGTGACCCGAGCCTGCTGCAGCTCAGGACAAGATCTCTCCGTGGGACACGCCAGCCTTGGGGCACCACCACGGCAAAAACACCTCCCCATGAACCACCACTGTGTGCCAGCCCAGCTGCTCCCTGTGGGTGGGAAAGCAGCACAAAACAAACACCTTCTCCCCCAGGAGCTGCTTCCCAAGCAGATTCCTGTTTAGCAGTGCTTGGCAGGATGTCAGGACAAGTAAAAGGACGCATGTGGGGAGTTCGGTGTCGGCTCTCGGATACGCTTTGAGCAGGAAAACCTCGTTTGTCAGAGAAGGAATTTTAGTTCTGCTGCTGAGTGTTGCCTCAAACAGAGCAGGAGTTTACAGCAGCCCCTGAGCAGTGCCCACAGACCTTCAACAACTCATACCTGCCTCCGGGAGCATTATTAACCTCAGCAATCAGTTATGGAGTGAGTAACTCACAACCTGTGCCAGGAATGTATCTCTAAATTTTTGAGACCTTCTGGAAATAGAGTTTGAGTGAAGATTTTCTCATATGCATTGTTTTTTGTTGCCTTTTTTTGTTGTTTGGTTGTTTTTTGTTTTGTGGTTTGTTTGTTTGTTTGTGTTTTTTTTTGGTTGAGTTTTCAGCCATTTTTTGGTCTGAGTTACCAGAGGTCCATGAGGACACAGCGTTCATCTCATACCTGAGCTGAAACAAAGGGGCTGAGCCATTAATAAAGTCTGTTTTTCTCTACTGTATTAGTCAGGAAGTTATACAGGTCTTGGGAAAAAAAAAGAAATAAAAAATCCCTTTTACTCCTCATTCAGCTCTGGGAAATGGGTCATAAGTGACTGGGAGCTGCCCTGTGGGCTGCAGAAGAGCTGAGTTTCTAATGCAAAGTAATAAATGTTCTGTTCTGAACCAACCTGTCCTTGCCTTTCAGCGTTGCAGAGGGGCTTACTCATCCCTGGTTTTGTGGGCCACATTTGAGGGATCACATCCTGCATTACCCATCTGCTATCAAGTGCTGATCCCGACCAGTTCTGCATGACTTACCACGGCAGCACAGAAACATCCCTCTGGATTAACCCTCACCACACACAACAGCCAAACGGCGCTCAGAGTCAGCAATTACGATTTTTTTTTTAACAATTCATCACCAGCAAGGTCCAACATGCATAACGCAGCCGTGGTCCCTGCGTGGCCATCGCCTGCTCTCCCAGGGGATGGGACAGCACGGCCTGACTGCGGCGGGAGCGGGCGGAGGCGGAGTAACTCCAAGCTTTTGCTTGTGAACGGGAAGCATCCCCGGACAGACGGACGGCCAGAAGCTGCTCGGCCCGGAGCGTGGTCTGAGAGCGGAGGGGCAGCGAGCGCAGCCTCGGAGGGGTGCAACACTTACTGTTGGCTATGTTGGAAGCAGTGTAACTGTCTGCCATTCCTGAGACCTGGCTGGCAATGCTGATCTCACTGGCTCTCCGGAAGCCCCTGAACTGAGGGGCTGAAATGGGGGTGGACAGGGACGCGTTTTCCATGAAGACGGCACCATGAGACTGAACAACATCTGCTACAAAGTTGAAACAGGGAAATCAAAATATTAGACCAACAGACAGAGGCTGGGCAAGATGAACTCGGGGGGAAGGAAGGAGGCAAACAAAGCTGGTAGGTGCAAAACCCTTTCAGAGCTGATTGGAATGAAACAGAAACACCCCACATTTCATTGGAGCTCTGGTTTGAAAAGAAAGCAAACAGCACAGCAGGCAGACGTGGTGGAGGAGCAGTCTTTGATTGAGAGAAGCAAAGTAGCTCAAAAACCAGATCCAAAGAAAAACCCAGGCAGACTTATGCAGGCAGCAATAACAAGCATGTGTCATACATACAGATGTGAATATACACAATTTTATATACTCACATCGAGACAAAATAACCGAGGTAAGGAAAACAACAACAACAACAAAACCTTAGAAAGGGGTATTTGTTTTCTTGAGATATTTAAATTTAAATGAATGTCTCCAAGATAAAAGCATTATTAAAACACAGAAATCAAGAAAACATCTTCATGCTTGGCAGGGACTAAATTTGGACTTGTATTTTACAGCTGAAGGATACAGCCAACACTCATTCATCTGGAGAAAGGGCTACTGAAGGGAGTCTGGTGCTGAGCACTTGTATCTCCCATCAGGATCAGCAGATCAGGGAGTACTCAGGCTCTATGAAAACAGAGCTTTTTTAGTACAACAAGCAGGTCTGGATTTTTAAATCCCAACCTGAGGTTTACCAAGTTAGGCTGAACCCCTTAGTACATAAATACGGAAAGGAGGGTTTAAAATCATGCTGACACGGACCTTATATATGGATGGGAGGGAAAAGGACCTCGAACACTCAGGAGTGGCAAAATGAGAGATGCTGAAAGTCACGCTAAAATCTCTGCATTTCAGTTTTCTCTCTGTAACAGAGCTAAGAGCATCCACCCCTCTGTGGATGCTGTGAGGCCGAATTAAGTGGGATATCCCAAGCTCCTGCAGGGCAGAGGTTTGTAATGCCAACACCAGGTGCTCACAGCAGGCAGCACCAGGGTGGCAGTAACATGCAAAAGCAAAGCAATTCATTATGGTTTTAAGGTTGCCCATCTCTGCTGCACTTGAGGAGCAGCACCTGAATTTATTCCCAGGTATCAGACAGGAGATACCTCAAGGAATGTGAACACATTACTCCCACACATCAACATCCTCCACCTATTCCAGCCTGGTTAGTTATCCCTGGATTTAAACCCAGCACACGGCTGACACTGAGAGTGCTGTTTTAGCAACTGGTTTATTTTAATAGCAATCTTTTCTTGCTTGGGGCTACTGATTTTCTCTCTCCAATCCCTCAGTTCGCAGCAGCAGCGTCTGTGCCCACACAAATCCTGCTGCAGCTGAGGGAGAGGGAACGTATGAAGCAGAAAATGTGTAGCTAAGTGTCAGTAAAAGAGTTCTGTTCTCTGCAGGGAAAATCAGGCCACAAGCTGCTCTGTGTAAAAGCTTTGTGGACTGTGAGATCTGAGCCTTACTGGGAGCCTGACCTGACGAGCTGCACACACAGCCCACGTCGTGCCTGAAAGGCCATTAGCAGCATCACTTTCTCAGGACTTTCCCCCTTCTCCACCTTGCCTCAAGCTGCTGGCTGTCCAGGCTGTGACCAGGATCCACAACCCAGCTGCTCCCACCAGGCCAGTGCTGTTTTCTGACTGTACAAAGCACCACCATGAGCAAGAAGAGACAATCCAAGTGGAAAACAGGAGCTGCACTGAACCCCACAAAGGTCTCAAGGGTAAAGGGTCTCATTTCCTTTGCTGGGGGACCTGGAACAACCCTCTCTTCTCTACTCAACCCTCCCTCTCCATTCTCTTGTCCATGAGATCCTCCTGTGCTCCTGCACTTGTGTCACCAAATGGGTGCCCCAACAGAGGTGATGATCATCAGCTTCCCTGAACCTCCTCATATGAGAGGAGAGGTTTGGCTTTGTGTTAGGAAAAATGCCAGATTCAGGTTTAACCACCAAAGAAACCTGAACATCTTCCTCTGCTTTAACCTAAAGCACCTGTGGCTTGAATTAGGAAGACAAGTTCAGGAGTGCTACAGAAGAAAAGGCTGGGCCCAACATGGCCTGCCTGGGGTAGTCACAACTTTGACTCTATTAGCCCATCTTCACTTAGCTCTGCCTGAACTTCAACTCCTTTTTGAGAACCCAGAAAGTGAATAAAGGAAGAAACAGTGAGATTTTGGGCTTACTCTTTTTAAGTCAATCTTGTTTTCCTGGGCCTGACCAGGGATTTTGGAATACAATGAGTTTGCAGCAAAAGCATCCAACCTCAGCAGCCCTTCCAGCCCCACCCTGGTATCACCAGAGGAACAATTCCCACTCCTGTTAAAGCCTGAGGTGTTTCAGCATTACTGAGCCGTTCAGTTCAGCACTGCTGGCATTGGTGGCAGGAGTCTGCTCTGCAGGGGACAAGGTGCCACCCGACAGCAGCGCTCCCCTGCTCCTGCCCACTCAGGCTGCTCTTGTGCTTCTCCCTTTCCCCAAGCCACACACCCTCTGTCCCTGAGAGGGCAGTTTCTAAGAAAAATGAAGGCCAGGAAAAGGCAGGGCGGGAAATGTGGAGAAAAACCTGGTTTATGCATTAAAACTCACTCAGAAAAGCTTCCTCCACACCAAAGCTGCAGTGACAGCAACTTTCAAAGAAAATCCTGAGACCTGACTCACAGAAAAACCCCACAAACCTAACAACTTATTTCCTGAATTTGTGTATTCTCTGCATTGTGCCTTTTGTGCATCAATTCTGAATCCAAGGGGGCTTTCTTGGGGAGTGTGGACCAGGGGGGATGTCACAGATGCTGACACAGACAGACCCCAGCACCTGCAGTCAGGTGTTCCAGTGTTTCCAGGGAGCCATGGGAAGCCTCCTGCACTCCAGAGGTACATCCCCAGCAACAGCTCAGGTCCTGACAGCCACAGGGAGGTTTTCCAGGCAAGCCCAGAGCGAAGCCAGACGGTCCAGCAGCAGCAAGGCTTTTACCAGGATCAGCTGCTCGTCTGTCACTCGCTGAGGACAGAGGTGCCCTTGTTTACTGCACTTTGTACTGTGACTCAGGGCTGACTCAGGGCCACTGGACCAGAGCGAGGAAGAGGAGCCTGGCTGGAGCAGTGCCCTGAGCACCCTCCCAGCAAAGCACCTGCTGCTCTGGAACCACATGGCACAAGCCATGCCACGGCCCAAGGTTCAGCTGCACTTCCAGGGGAGTGGACATGGGAAGTCAAACCACTTCTTTTGTTTTGGCCTACCTACGAATCTTTAATACTCATTTTGGTGCTGTGCTCTTTCACTTTTGGACTCATTTATTAATGTTCTTATAAGGGAACAGCCCTGAGCCATCCTCTCAGGTAAGTCCTTGGGGTACCTGAATGACAGATTTTGGTATGTCCTATTTGGAGACTGAGCTATTGCACCAAAGCGGGAAATACTGAAAGCAATTGAAAAATATGTCCAGTTCAATAAAAACAAAAATATTAAAACCATAGAAAAGTCAGGCAGCTGCTCAGCACAGGCCAGGCCCTGCTCGCACTGGAGTCAATGGTCAGTGCTGGGCACTCTGCAGTTGCTACCCTGAGATCAACAGCAACAGATATCTGCTGTCCACAAGTTTTGGTGATTTTGGAAATCTCCTGCAGTCCAGTGGCTGAACTGGGATTCAGCACTTGCTACACTTACATCAAGAACTGCTTGGACACACTGTGCTCTTGACCTACAATGTAAAAAGCAGAGAATCATAGAATCCTGTAATGGTTTGGGTTGGAAGGGACCTTAAAGACTATCTAATTCCAATCCCCTGCCATGGGCAAGGGATGCTTCTCTGTCCTGACCACAGGCAGTATCAGCTCACAGTGAAATGGCATTTCATCAGGGACCTCCGAAGTGGTTAATTAATAGTACCAGATCCTTTCCCTCTGCTTTATCACAGAACCTCTCAGCACAGGCAACACGGTAACTCACACACCTAAAAATCCTCTCCCCCTCCAGGAGACAGAGGGAGACACCACTCTGAAAACTCGATGTTGCTGTCCTGTATGACCACATAACAGCCCAAACTGCTCAGGGACAGTGAGGGTCAGCTTGTTAAAGACAAACAGGGCAGCAGAACCCAGCTCTCAATGCAAAACACTGAGAAAGGAACGAGAACAGGCAAGTGAGACACGCGGGGGAGAAACAAACCAAAACAAAGGCAAATCTCATCAAAATTGCAGATGTAGCACCAGCCATAATCAGAATAAATGAGGCCATGCAGCACTGATGATGGAAAATAAGGCAAAACAAATGCATCAAACTTTGCTTTTAAGGCGGGAGACAAGAAATTAATTGAAAATAACCAACACGCAGAGCCACCCTGGGGTCTGAAAGCCTCAGTGCTGCGTTCAGCAGAGCCACGGTGACTGTCCAAACATGAAATACTCAAAGGGACAAAATCTGGTGTGACAGGGACATCAACTGGACTTCTGGGCTTCACGGTGATTCGTGGCTGCTGGGGAGCTGCACACTGCAGGACACCCTTTCCCAAGAGATCCTGCCCCCGGTGAGCACCACACGAGCAGGGCTACGAGGGACTGTCTCTGCCAAAGCCCCTTCCCAGCAGCACAGAGCAAACCAGTCATGCATGGCAGCAGCTCCCCTTCCAGCATCAACACCAGAATGGGACAGAGCTTATCAGCCCAAGCCCTTTTCCCACAGTGGCTCTTCCAGAGCCAGGTGTGATCTCCGGTGGTTATTTTGTGTGGCACAGCCTGAGACACAGCACGAAGATTTCAACTCCAGGAGGCAACAGTGTGATCTCCAAGGAAGGACCCCAAGAACCCAACACCACAGACAATACGGAAGTGTAGATTACACACACTCAGCACAACCAGCACTTTTATTGGAAACATCTTGCCAATTCAGTACTGGAACGGGGATACTTGTTTCCATGAAGCTGTCCTGGTGCTGGAGAGCACCCAGAGGGCTACTTTCCATGAGGAGGATGGGATTGTTCTGGATTGTCTCAACTAGAAGCAGATGGGGAAAAAAAAAAAACATAACAGAAGGACAAAGAACAACAGACATGCGGCCACAAAGTGTTAAACATACAAACAGTTACACCCCAGCACTTAATTATGAGTCTTCAATGAACAGACAACCTTCAAATAGAGTAAAAGAAACAAAACAGGGGTGATTTCCAAACAGACCAACATCAGAGATTAACTGGGAGCAGAGGAGAACACAACGATGGCATTTCAACAACAAAAGGGAGGCATCTTCACCCCCTTCTAAGCCAAATCCATAAATACACAGCAGATCCAGAGAAATTTTTTTTACTATGAGTGGAAAAAAATATGTTGTAAGGGAAGAATCAGACTCACAGCCTACACAGTGTAAAGCACAGGAGTAAGCAGGGATGTGAGTTTGATTTTACTCTGCAAGTTCACTGAAATGAAACAGGGACCAGCATTTAGTACAGATGGGAAAATGGGGGGAAAAAACAGCCTGAGAGGCTTTCTGAATTGTGGACTCCCAAAAAAGCTACCTGCACGAGGAGATGTGTACAAGCAGTGTTACACAAGGTTTTGTACACAACCAATTATAACTGAGCACCTGAATTTTACTTGATCAGCAAAACATACAGATTAATTATAGCAGCAAGTAACTTTTCTGGAGTGCCCTCCAGTGAACACTAACTTCAGGAGCAGCCTGGTGAATCACGGTTAGTCCTTCTGAGTAATGTGTACATCACAACACAGACTCTAATGGAAAGGAATGGCCTGTTACTTTCTGATAAGCAAATGAAGAGGCTTTGTCTTACAGGAAAAGAGAATTTAAAGCCGTTTTTTGTCAGTTTTATTCATCAAGGCAGAGTAGTATCTCTTAAAATAACAAGGCTCAAGACCTGGAGGTTTTGCAATCACTCTGCCCTTCTCACAGGAGAGCTAATTGCTGTTTAACTCCACTGCATAGCGTCTCTCCAAACTCAGCCAACTCAGAGGTCCAGGGAGGCTCTAATATTCCTGCTGCTGTCCAGAATGATAACCAGAACACAGTTTTTGTGTCAATGGGGCCTCTGCCTCTGGGTTCAGTGAGAACAGGGGCTTTGGAATATATTTTAGAGAAAGAAGGCAAGATGTTTAATGATTTTTTTTGTAATAAGCCCCTTGCAGCTGATACCTAGAATACACCCAAAACGCACATTGCTCTTCAAGTTGCTATAGATTCCCTGAGCTGTTGTAACTGGCCTGGGTACAAATGCAGTTGTGGGTGGATCCATTTTTAAAAAGTGTTGCAGCAAGATCTTGGCTAAATTTGACAAGTGAGTGGGGCCTGCAGAAAGCATCTTATTCACTTCATTAAACATGGGGTTTAGTTTGTGCCCATTTAACAAATCAGACCTCTAGATTGAGCAATTACAGTATTTGAAGATACCGATACATATAGAAGGCCACTTCTTTGGATTTTTAACTTTAAAATTATGCAGAGAATCACCAGAATTATCTAGCTCTAGATATACAGTCTTCTTCATTTAGTACTGCATGATTCAAGTATTAGACAAATGGGTTAGTAAGCAAGTAAATCATCTCATCATCTCACTGTAGACTCTGCTCCCTCCAGTCTTCTCTGGCCCTCCAGTTCCTAAATTCTGCCAACTCAATTGTGTTTCATTCACTCTCAGTCACAAGCACCAGTCTGGTTGTAAAACAAGCCTTTACAGAGAGGTCACCACCTCATGACCCTCAGCAGCTGGAGGCCCTTGTGTGACAAACAGAGGGCATGTAGGACACAAGGCACTGATTTCACTGGAAGAAAATTCCTTTTCTGGTAAATCAGGAACAAGGCTAATGCTACAGGGCCAGTTCTCTTTCTCACCATTTCCAATTGCGTTGATAACTTCACGTAAAATGTGGCTGTAACCCTTTAAACAACTCATGTGGATCCACAGGGACTTACCCAAAACAGCAGAGTTGCCATCGCCCAGGGGGAACCTCTGATACCGGGGAATATTGAAGGGGGGCAAAAGGTAGAACTTCCTCTCCAAAAGAGGCTCGAGGCGTGAAGCAGATGGGTCTGCAGGGTGGAACAGGTTATAGACCTGCTGACAAGCTGGTCTGAGCTGAAAGACTAAAAAGACAAAGAAAAAAATCCCTCAAGTATCAAAATATTACTTGTTAGAACATCCTAAATATTTGTCTCTAAAAGGGACAACTGTCGGGTTACAAAATTGCAAAAGATTTATCATCTCCTTCATCTCCTAGTTCAGTCAACTGAAACAATTTATTACAATGTTTACAGACTCAAGAATTGCCCAGCACTTTCCATGTTTGGAAATGGTATAATCAGTGGTGCACAGAGCACACGGAGATCTGCTTCTTTACGGTGCAATAAATAAGATACGGAAATATTTGGATTTAATCAGACTCCTGCAAGTGCAGCAGGAGGTGCTTACAGCACCCACCAAGGGAGCACTTTGCAGCAGGACTTACTGTCAAGAGCTGGAATTACGGTTTTCCGCAGCGCAAGCACCAGACCCAAGGGAGACCCGAAGAGGAAGAAGTCGGTGATCTCAAAGTCAAACTTCCCAATATTTCCTCCATCCAACATCGTGGAGCTGCTGGATCGCCTGGATGTGGGGTCGTTTCTCAGCACACTAGAATGTAAACTGGGACAAGAACAGAAAATAAAGTCCGAATTATATTCTCACTGTGTTTTCATAATTAAAGCCTGGATTAGTGATTGGATATAATTTCTATCTCTTCAGTGAAGGAATTGTGCTAATCAACCCACAATGACCCCACTGCACTGGCATTATTTAAATGTACAAATCCAAGCTTCAGGTGAGTTCATTTACACACCATCTCCTCAAAATGTTTATTCTTTTAGGAGGCAAAATTGTGGTTGCTGCTACTATATAGAACACATCCAGCTTTTTCCTCCCTCTCTCAGGTGTCAAATCTGTTTGCAAAATTCCACCTCTGTGTTGAGCAGGCTGGGCAATGCACAGGTTTAACACAGAATTAAATTCACATTTTTCTTGGAAACTGAAGAAGAAGCAACAGGAATGCTTAGGTGAAAATCCTGGGAATCCAACCCCACGTTAGGGAGAGTTGCTTCTTTGCAGTCTAGAAAGTGAAATGACAGATGTCTGACACTGATAACCTGGTTCACAAAAGGCTTTCTGAGATGCTTCTATTCCCACCCAAAAGCACAAAGCTGCAAATTCCTTTGCTCTCCAGGTTGTACAGATTCCAGTGGCAGCTGCAGTGGGTTATCTCATTATAATTAGAAGCAGAGAGTCAAAGGCAGTACCAGCAGTGCCTTAAGACGGTGTTTGCAAACACTTTAAAAAGCATCAGAAAAGGTTCTCTAAAACATGTAGGAGAAATGGATACCATAAGAGTTGGGTTGGATAAAAAGTTTACTGGCCTGGAGTCGGGAAGAATGCAAATCCAACAATCTCCTGCGCTCTGTGGCCCCAAACCAAAACCCTAGTACTTGTCATATCCTCATGTGCAACAGCTCTGGCTCATCAAGGCCATTTCTGAGGGAAACGAGAGCCCAGCACTGCTGTGATCCCAAAACAAGGGCTGTTCCCAGCATCTCAGCACCAGAGCAGTTGCTCACACACCCCTCAGACACAGCCACTCAGCCCGGGAGCAGCTGCAAATGCTCACACTTTTGGGGAAGAAAACCAGGTTTCACTCAGACTTTGCTTTCCTGCCGCGGCAAATAACAAAGGCATCATCCCAGAGACAGCTCCTGTGCTGAACACCATCCCCAAAGGATGCTGAGCCTCCGCCTGCTCCTGCTGCGCTGTCATGTTCCCCCTGGAGCTGCACACAGGCACATGCACGGCCCTGCTCTCCCGGTTCCCAGCCAGGGAATGATAAGTTACTAATGCCAGACACACACACATCACGGGGAGTCACAACAGCGGTGTCAAAAGCGGGAGGAACGGGAGGTTACAGCAGTGACAGCTGAAACGAGCCTGTTCCTGTGCTGTGAACGAGCCTGCCTGAGATCAGAGTGCCGAGCTGCACAGCCCTGAAACAGCTCTGAGAACAACCACCTTTGGTGGAGCTACAATTGCTTTAGCTAACAAGATGCAATGCAGTGAGTTTGCTGTGTGTGAGGAATGCAGAGTCATTCAGAACGCTCAGTTTCGCTGAAGGCAGGGCGGCAGCGATGGGATTCCAACAAAGGCACCAGAGGAAAAGCTATCCCGATGGCAGGATGGGTGCAGGGGGTGTTTGGTGTATTCCACACAGCTTCTCTCTGTGGGGAAGGGAAGAAGCAGAGCAGGCACAGCACGGAGCAATTTGGACACCTTCACTCCTTTTGCCAGGAGCTTGGTATCGTCTTTTCAGCAATCAAAAGAAATGAGAGCCAAGGGGAACTCTGGATCCGTCATGCTCCAAGCAACCTACAGTGCCCTGTTCTCCCTTTAAAGAGCAGCAGATGTACTGTGCACATTAATTAAACAAGAGCTTATGGATTTCAGAAGCAAATCAACTCATTTACAATAATACAAGTACGGCACAGCCAGAAATAATGTAGTTGTGCAGAAGGACTGAATTTAAAAATAAATGTGTGATTGTAATCTCCAGATGCTGCTCTGGCTTGCTGGGCATTATCCCAGAGAAGTGGGTAGGTCTGATACATGTATAAAAATGAGTGTCTTTGGCACAAGCTGAAATCTGCAGTGGGCATGAACAGAAAGGTCTCTGTGTGCCAGGCGGTCCGTCTGCCGAGCCCTGGAGGAAAACTTGGCTCTGCTCTGCCAACCTCCTGCTCGAAGCCACGTCACACCAGGGCTTGGTTTTCGCATGGGAAAAATCATTCCTTGATGGCAGAGGCCAACGGGGCATTCTGCTGGTGCTGACTGGGAGAACAAGGTCCAGGGATGGGCATGGGAGTGACGTCCTGCTGACAGGCCAGAGGGGACAAGTGAATTCCTGCTCCCCAGCCTCCCCTGTTCCAGGGATGAGGTGAATCTCTGCTCCCCAGCCTCTCCTGCACCACAGAGCTGAGTGAGAGATATGCAGAGAGAGCTCCTACTGCAGCTTCAACCTGCCCTTCTTCCTGAGAGAATCACGGTCTTGAGTTCTGGGAAGAGACTAATTTTTAGCCCAAGGTCTAAAGGAAGGTTTAAAAGCACATAAAACTCTTAAGAAGTAAAGATGCACCAATCTGTCACCCCACTGAATCCTGACAGCTCTTGCCAGGGACCCACAAGTGCTGCATGTTGGGTGCAGGCAGAGCCCTTCAGAGATGGAACAGGAAGGACTAGCACAAAGCTATTTGGAACAACAAAATGAGCAATCCATTATCCACATCAGGCCCAGCACTTATTCTAAAATAGGTGTAAAAATGCATCAAGATGCCAGCCTGATTTCCTTAACTGAGTCTGTGCCCCTGAGGTCAATAACAAGGAAGAGAATCAGCACATTTTTGCACAACTCATATTTTCCCTGTAATACAGGAGACTGTTTTGAGGAGGCAAGAACAAGAGCCTGATTGCCTTTTATTAACCTGCTGGAAATAGCCAAGAACCTTACTGTGGATTTTGTAAATGCAGCTGTCTTTCTGAATATCCTATCTCTATGCACCAACAACATTCACTTCGATACCTTCTCTCTCCTATAAATCATCCACAAAAGGGCTCTGACATGGCAGGACAACACAAGTCCCAGTGGTAAAACAATGACTCCAAGTAGTGATGGAGGGGGAGAAATGCAGGGGAAGCCTTCAGCTCAGCACAGGGCAAAAAGAATAGCCTTGGACACAGCTGCAATGCAGTAATGGGGTTTGCTGTGGGGGACACTGCTCCCCAGCTCCTGGGACATGAGAGAAGAGGGATTAAAAGCATATTTATTGCAGTTCCTCCAGGCCTGCAGGAGAAAAAGGTCTGGGCTGTCCAGTTCCAGAGGCTGAAGAAGAAGATTCAGCCAGAAAAATCCTCTGGGTTTACAGAAATAATCCCTGAATGACCAGTGGCCATGGACAGACTGCTGTGAAAATTCCATGGGTTACGTTAACAGACGCATTTCTCAATGTCCATTTGAAAAAGCTTAAAAATGTGATATTGGAGGCTTCAACGGTGAGTAACAAATTTGAAACATGTCCTTGGTGCAATGAAACAGCCCTGGCAGGGGACAGAGTAACTCAAAATCAGGTTTCAGAGATGCTCTAAAACTAATGCAACGCCGGTTTCCCACTTCTGCTTCGTCGAGTTCCCTTACACGATTTCTCCACTTGCTTTCTGACCTCCATCCCACGTTTGGAGCAAAGCAGAGCAGCAGCTCCCTGACTGCCTTGGCTGTCACACAACAGCTCAAAGGGCTTCCTGCCATTGCAACACTGATGCAGTAGAGAAGCTGAATTCTCTCAGTGCCACTCAGCAAGAAAGCTGTTAATTTTTACTTTTTTTTTTTTGCATATGCAACACACTGAAATCGATAACCCTCTAATCTAAATTATTTTCCTTCACCTTGCTTATCACAGAATGACGAAGCAACACTCAGGTTCCACAGATAGAGCACCCTCAGCTCCAGGACGCTGCTGGATCTGTTCCTTCCAAATCTTAAATCTTACCTTGAAAGAAAGGCTTGATGCTGTTTTATTGTGTCCAGTTCATAGGTGGATGAATCACTTCTTTTTCGTGGCAGCTGCTTCTTTGGATCTTCTCCATTGCTACGAGGAATATCAATGTTGCTCCTGCTGAGGTGTCTGCTGGCTTCCAGATTAGAGCCACTGGAACAGTGGCTGTTGTTCACCGTTATTCCAGGAGACAGAAGATCGGTATCCTGGGATTTGAAATGTATGGATTTAGCTGAATTAAGAATACACCCACATTGCAACACCTCCCTCCTACCCTCCCTTTCCCATTTACCCCAAGATCCAGTTGAGGCCAATACAGAATCTCAGGCCAAATCACTCCCTGAAGTGTGGGTGATGCTTCACACCAGAGGGTGAAACATCCCTGTTTAGAGCAAACACACCCAAACTGACACCCATATGCACCTTAAGACATGTCTGCCATTGATAAGGAACAGAATCTTTGTTGTTTCAGCAGATCCTAACTAAAAGCAGGGTCTATGGAGGAGCTGGGAGCCAGCATTACCTGGACACTCACAACACTCCCTCTCCGACTGCTGTTCTGGCTCTCGGACACGGTCTGATTGCTGTAGCATAAGGCATCAAATCCCAGGATCCCTCCAACACAGTCCCCTACCAAGCAGACCTGAGACAGGAAACAGAAACAGGGAAAGACAGGGAGGAAGAATAAAAAGGAGATTAAAAAAAAAAAGCCCCTTGACTTCAGTTGTACAGAGCACTGGATTACAGCTGGACAAGCTGGAGTAACAGGATTCCCAGTGCCTTCATCAGTAAAATTGTTCAGCCAGTGAAATCCATCACTGCCTGCAGACTCCCCATTCTCTCATACAGGTCAGGTGTCCTGGCTGTCCCCACCTGCAAACTGGAGCGACAGGACAGCAACACAGAGCCCTGATCCCAGTGCTGACTGCAGAAACCAAGCTGGATCCCCCTTGCCAGCTGCCTGTGCTACCTCAGAGAAGCTTCTGCCCATTTGTATCCTGAGGGGACAAGAGTGTCCTGCCTCCAAGGGTATGAGCAGACAGGCACAGTAAAGCACCAAGATCCCTGGGCAGGAGAGGGCTGGCTGGGAAGAAGCTCAGGGTGGATAAACCACATGACAGCAGTGTAGTGTGACAGCTCCTCCAGTGTCTCTGCCCTTTGGGGCCGGGTAGTCACTTTGCTCAGAGGTGTGAGGCCCAGTCATGCTCTTCATGGGGCGCAGCAGCAGCACAGCCTCAAAAAATAAACCCATGGGTGTGACAGCTTCCATGCAGCTGCTGAGGTCCTTTAAAGCCAGGAGTGCTTAAACAGCCTTGGTTTGCAATGGGGACGAGACCATGTCTAGTAACAAAGGCAGCTTTCCTGCTCAGGCAAGGTGTGTCACGCTGAAACCCGATTAACTTCACAGCTTTGGAGCTTCATTTCTGAACACAAACTCAGACTTTGCTTCAAATCCCAAAGGTACAGGAGAGTGCACAAGCAATAATCTCTCCCTCTCAGAAAGAAAGAAATGGAAAGCACAACAGTTCCTTATTGCAGCCCAACACTATCATGTTTCCATCCCTCCTGAGAGATTTAAGGCAAAGAGAATCTCAGAAGGAAATTGCTTCACTTGCTCTTCTTCTGGTGATGGCCTGAGCAGCCCCTGGCTCACCTGGCCATTGAAGGAGGTGCCCTCCTGGGATTTGATGAACTCACTGTAGGCTTGATTGGCTCTGACAATGACAGCGGCCACGGCTTCTTGGTACTGTGGGGAGGACGTGGCGAGCAGGGGGAGCGCAGCGAGGGGAATGTGATCCTGGCTGTTGGACAGGCAGCCCTCGTCGTAACTGTATGGGCTGAGGCTGCAGAGGGCAAGAGACAGTGGGAATATGGGGAAAACAACTTGCAAGCAGTACAGTCAAGTGTTGTGGTTCATAAAAAAAAAGCCTCAAGACAGAAAGGCAATTTATTCCTCTGTGAATGGGTGAGAGCTTAATAAATCTTTCCCTCCCATCAAACGTAAATCTTCAAGGACAACGTACTTACACTGACAGAACAACCCTCAGACAAGGAATTAAACCCTTAGTATTTATTGGATTAATTAGAATAAATCAATCTCAGAACTTGTGCTGCATGATTACTGTATTCACTGCAGCTAAGTATGAAATCGAGATTGAATGCCTGGCTGGTACATTAATAAATGCATTCTCAAAGCAGGGTCAGAGCTCTCAGTGCTACATGCAGAACATCTCAGGGAAACAAAACAAAACAAAACCCCCAAAACCCCCACTCTGTGATAAAACAGCATCAACTTACCTGGACACCAGGGAAAATGCTTCGGAGCAGATGGCTGGGCAAGGGACAAGTTTGATGGCAATGTGTCCCAGAGCAGCTGGGTAATGCACCCTCATCACCGTGTCAAACACGGTCGTGATGGTGTTGACATCCCCTTGCTTGGAGCTCTGGTCACCACTTCCTGAGTCCAGGATGTTCCCTCCATGGAGGACCAAAAGGAGGACGTGGATTTTACTTGGCTGCATTAATGGCTGCACTGATTCATCCTAGGTGGGGATGGAAGAGAGCACACAGAAATGCTCATTTTTCAAAGGGGTGTGACTTGTGCTTAATTTATGGCAAATTAATTTGTGGCAAAGGCCATTAGATACACCACAATACAATGCTGAGAACCTGAGTACTCCTTCCAGGCCTCTTATCCTACACTTATGCATGCACAACTGCACACACAGCCTCAGTCTGACTTGTCAGAAGCAGAAGGAATGCTGAAAGTCAGAAAAAAAAAAAAAAA